>CM076572.1:581552747-581664136 GCA_034641835.2 Pinus albicaulis | reverse complement strand
CTCATCTGAAAAACCATAGCGAAACGCCATTTTATTGACCCGAATGCAATGCAATCGAAGGACACCCGTCATAATTAATCTCTGATCATTAATGAGAGCCGAAGGCCAGATCATATTGGAGCATGCGGAATCGCTAACAGGAGTGGAGGTCCGATCTTGAACAGTGTTAAAACTTAATGTGATTTGATGTGAAAACCTTGGAACTTAATTGAACAACGTTAAAACTTAGCGATTGATATGAAATCGCCACATCCATGTCCCATCGCCTTAAACACCATCGAATGCACCCGCATCTGGGAACAGGGAAACATTTGATTAAGGAAACATGGCAGAAATTGATTGGAGTGGATCTTTGTTTGGGATGCTCGCGTAGTGGAAATCCGGAAAAAAAAAAGATTAGGGCGAATTTGATAATAAATTCGTGTCACAACTCTCCCTCCGTATGCCAGCCCAACTTCGAACCCGAAAAAGATTAGGGTGGAATTCAATTGGTTTTTGCGTCACAAAATTGGCCGATGTCAGCAGGCTATTTTGGAACGCAAATTTGGTTTGAATTATGGTTTATCGCCGTTTGAAGTCCAGCGGGCTCGACTTAAGAACAATTTTGTTTGATCCCATCTTATAAAATTTGCGTTGGTTTTCTTTGATAATACACATATTTATAATAAATCATGGGAATACCACACTAAACATGTGGAAAATTTATATAAATTATTGAGAACAATCATTTTTATGTAAAAATATCCAAATGTGCTTTTGGGAAATAAGAATTTGAGTATTTGGTTCATATTGTTTTAAAGGAAGGAGTGTAGTTGGAGCCTCAAAAGATGCAAGCTATTACAAAATGACCTATTCCTAAGAAAATCAAGGTTCTTAGAATATTTTTTAGACTTACATGATATTATTGATCATTTGTTAAGAATTATGCATGCATTTCAAGTCCACTCACATATTTCTTGAAGAAAATATCATTTATATGGAATGATGAGGCTACTTTGGCATTCTCTCTTTTAATGGATGCCATGTCTTCTACACCAACATTGGTTGCACCTACTTTTGGTAAAACATTCATGGTAGAGTGTGAGGCACTAGGACAAGGAATTTACGTAACATTAACACAATAAGGGATATCATTGGCTTTTAAAAGCAAGGAATTCAAAGAAAATATTTGATGAAATCTACGTATGAAAAATAAATGGAAGCAATATTACATGCAATAAAAAATGGGGATAGTATATCATTGGGAGGTACTTTAAAGTCAAGATATACCATGATAGCATAAAGTATTTTTTGAAGCTATGGATTTCATTGGAAGATTAACAAAAATGAGAAAAAATGCAAAGTTTTAATTTTGAGATAATCTGCAAAAAGGGTAAGGAAAATTTAGTACATGATGCTCTTTCTAAAATAGAAGAGGCCTCAAATTTATATCCAATTACATTTGCTATTCCTAGGTGGCTAGAAGAAGCTTTCCATAATGGAAAAATGACAATAGTATTAAACAAAAACTAAAATTTATAAAGGATGGGATGAACTCTATGGAGCATTGGGAGTGAAAGAGAGATATACTTTGGTGCAAATGTAGAATATTTTTATGCATGCAAGCATATTTGAATAAACAAATATTAAGGGAGTCCCATGTCTCTTTGATGGTAGGACGCGGGGTTCCTTAAAACATCTCAAAGGATCAAAAAATATATTTTTGGAAGGAATGAAGAAAGATATTCAAAATTTTGTAAGAGAAGGTCAGGTTTGCATAATAAATAAAAGAGAGATAGTAAAATATCTAAGGTTACTTCAACCAATAAATTTATTACAGAGTTACTGAAATATAAAGGTAAGTATTACATTTTTGTGGTCATTTATATAGACAAATTTTGTAGATTTTTTTTGTAGAGCTCAAAGTACATAAACAACACGCCAAGTGGAAGAAGTGTCTGTGAAATAAATTCATAGTCTTCATGGTTTTCCTAAAGTAATAGTAACAAGAAACTTTTTGAAATAATGATTTAATATGAGTGGAGAAACACTAGCTGCCATGAGTTCTACATATCAAACACAATCAAATGGTCAAACAAAAATAGTTAACAAATGTTTTTAAGGTTATCTACAATGTTACTCTTTAGAAAAGAAATCTTAATGGATGAAGTGGGTTCGTCGAGGAAGAATGGTAATATGATACTACCTATCACACATCTACTAAAATTTCCCCATTTAAGGTCCTTTATGGATATCCAACTCCTAGTATCTCATACTTTTTGCAAGATAAGTCCAAAGTATAGGAAACAGAGTCACATATGGAAAATACTAAAGAAATTTTGAAAATTATTATGGAAAACCTTCAAATGACATGAAACATGATAGAACAACAAGGGGAACAACATTGAAGTGAAAGATAATTTGAGGAGGGTAATTGGGTATTTTTTAGATTATAGCATTATAAGCAATCTTCATTCAAGAAAAAGAAGAATAAAGAATTGGCTCAAAAATGTTATGGCCCTAAATAATTATTCATAGGATTGCACAAGTGGTATAGAAGTTATATTTTCCTTCTTCTTGCATTCATAAGGTTTTTCATGTATCTTGCCTAAAAAAGGTTTTTGGAAAAAATATGCCAATGTAAATAGAACTTCCAAAATTAGATGAAGAATGAAAGTTGATTCTTGAACCACAAAAAGTTATGGATAAACATTCTGTATCTCTTTGACATATAACCATTATGAAGTACCTAATCAAGTGGAAGAATATTCCTCTAGAAGAAGGTACATGGTAAAATGATCAATTCGTGATGAAATGCCCACAGCTAAAGGGTTCGTTTGAAGTTTTGACAAAGGTTTTGTTATATGTTTTATATAACGCGTGGCGGAATAGTTTTATTGTTTGTTAAGGTCCCACATAGTGATCAAATTTGAAGGGCAGGTCTGAATTTCAATTAGAAGGGCATATATCTATGTCGCCCTTCCATAATGAAAAGCTTTAAAAAAAAAACTTTTCAATTGACCACAATAAATTATTTTTACATTTCATTTTCAGAAAGACAAAACCACCAATCTTTATATTAATAAAAGACTGTTACATATACAATAATGAAGAAGGCTCCATCTTTCATTGCTTAAATATCTCATTGGCAATGTCAACATAAGTCTTGAAGACACTATTATAATAATTTGGATACATACCACCGGGATATAGGAGATTCTTATGTGTTAGATTGTGTAATGCAATTTTGACTTTGTCTCACAAGGAGCAACAGCATGGAGGTCTAGATTTTTCTTATAGAACTTTATTATTATTATTTGAAACGTTGTTTATAGATATGAACACAACAATGAAATTATGAGCATGGTGGACAATTAGTCAAGCTCATGATGCCAAACCATGATGATGTAAGTTTGAAATTTAACATTTTTACATGTTAAAGACAAATAGTCAAAATCACTGACAACTTAGTATGCCATAATTAATAATCATTCCTTGTTCACTTTTGTTAATAGGTTTATGTCACACGATGATCTCTCTTCTTTGACATTTACTTGTATTGAAGATCACTATTCTAGGAATAAGGAGATATTTTCTCCAAAAATAACCCTAGCCAAACATTGACAATGCATCAAGGATATCTTTCTATGCTTCATAAGTACAAATGTTCTACTTCTAAATCATGTCTTGGAAGTGGTTGTTTTGCTAGAAATTATTCACCAGTTGGTTTCATAACAAAGTCTTTTTCTCATTTTCAGCATCCAATACATGAAAAAGATAATGGTTTAAAACAACATAAATATTTGAAATTTTGCAAGAATTGTCTGGCACACTTTGAATATGAATTTTGAATTCAAGTGCATGATGTTGTATAGGATCAAGTGTCATTTTGAATACCAAATGTTTCACAAAAACCTTCTCAACATGCTACCCTGCAGTAAGGATTAAATGACAATATTGCATCAACTATTTCCATAATAAAAGTGCACCTCGGCCATAAGACTAAACAACTACAAATGTTGTAGATCTAACAAGACCACACAATCAAATGTATTCCACGAGGACAATACTGTATGAAAAATGAAAAGGAGTTTGCAACCAAAAATACCTTAGGCAACTAATTCAATTAGATACACCAAACCATCAGCAAAAAGGAAAACCAGCCTACTCAAAAGGCAAGCGTTTACTTCCTTTGACAAAATTTTGAGTTCCGAAACAAGGGCCTTTATTGTCTTGTCAATGCCCCTAGTAATTTGAATGGGGTTTGCACCTGTTGCAACAACCTAAACAAAAAGGTTTCATTTCAAATTATTTTCCACAAATTTAAGATACAACCATTGTCAGTTTTGTATTTCCTACCAAGCTCATAAATTTTGACAAAAGAACCAAATTTTTTTAATACCTGATAGCAATTTTTTCACTCAAAAACTATCTTAGACTCAATAAGCCCAACCCAAAACTAAAAAACCAAACACCATAAAACCCTACAAAAATGAATAGATGATATTAATCTAGTACTATCGACAAAAAGTTACCTTTACAGCCTCACTTATTAAACCCTGTGCTGTTGAATTTTAACTTCAACTATTGCAGCAGAAGGACGGATGCAGCAACAACATTTTTTTTTGGAGGTTGCTTACACGCCATCTAGAAATTTAATTCAGCATTTAAAATTCCTGCAAGTTTTTTTTGTAGACGACCGCAGCCATATTTCTGTACAGGATTGTATTTAAACACAACAACCAGCATTAACACAATTCACCAACCAGAAATTAAACAAACAAAAATTTACCCCCTAGTTTTGTAAACTCAAAAGGAGGACACATGGAGCATTAATATTGGATCGCATGAAATTGAGGGGAATCTGAAAACCTGAAAACCAGACCCGAATTTTTTATAAGGCACATTGGATTGAGAATTCACATTACAAATTAGGCAGACGTCAGCATCCCATTTTGGAACGCGAATTTGGTTTGAAATTCAATCTATTCAGACTTTTGAAGTCCGACAGAAAGGGTTCTTTAATGTTTTGATAATTTAATTTTATGTATGCTTTAATATATACATATGTTTTAAACATATGTTATATATATCATATGCGAAATGAAAGGTGGGCCATAGAATTTAGTTTTAATTTTATTTTTTTTAAAAGAGGGTTTATTATAATATGTTTTATATGTTCCGGCATATAAAAATAAAAAGTTCGAAAAAGCTTGGTAGTTTTTTTTATAGGCAGTACGTAAATTTTTTATTACATAGCAGTGTGTAAAAAGTGAAAAACTGAGTGTAACTTTTTAAGTGTGTATGCACAGCAGTGCGAAAGGGAAAAACACAGCAGAGTGTCTTAGAGACAGAGTATGTTTGTTTTGAACAGACAGTGAGTTGGTTTTATGCACTGCGTTTTGTAGCAATCATAATTTTGTAATCCCTCTCAGTGAGGAAGTAGTGTAATAGTTTTTTTTTGAGTTATTGAAGGGAATAGAAGTTTGTTTTCAAAGTATTGAAACTCTGTCTCCTGTCAAAGAAATTTTTATTTTCTGTGTTAGAGGAAGGGAGATTTATTTTCCATTCATTGTTCTGGAATTTTTCAATATTCCAACATGTGCAAGAACAACATATGTTGTGGTTCCATCCCCAGCTAAATCATTTGTCTTTGCCGCAGCTTGCCTTACCAACTTGGCCCCAATATTTTCAGCTGGGTCCTCTAATTCAACCAATAAAAAGGCCAAAACCATAGCATTGAGATACATTTCATTACACTGTCAATAACAATAAAATTTGACTTAGCCATAACCCTTTCCTTTTATTGTTGTGAAAATCTTTATGCATTACTCTAATGTGGCTAGTCCATAGGCCAAGTAGACCACTGGGTAACAAATATGTTTCCTTTCACCTTTGAGTTTCAAATTATGCCTACCAAATCTAAGACATTTAAGAGGGGGAACTAATACAATGTTAAAAAGAAAACCAGAGCACACATCTACAAATTACCTCCTTAGCTACTGTCACACCATCATTAACTATTTTTGGAGAACCATGCTTGCTCTCCAAGACAACATTTTTCCCTTCGCCCCAAGGGTGACTCCAACAAGATCAGCAAGTTTGTTCACACCTCCTGTAAGAAAAATTGACAATGCTTTCAGTAAGTGTGCAATTGAATGCCAGACCATATGCCAAAACAACCCTCCATGAAAAATTAAAATAACACATTAAAATCGAATACAAGTGGACAAGGAAAGATCCACCGCAGTGAAGTTTCACGTGCAGGTGACCTTCCTTTAAACATAATTTTTTCTCTAACCTGCAATTTTTTTGTCACTGAGCCATCCTTGTTGAAGTACAACTCCTTTTCCATAGCTCTTGTATTAACTACCTTCTCTCTGTCGCGTAATCTCAGAGTCCCTCTTCTGCTTGAGCGATTAAAGGAAATGGGTGAAAAAGCTGAAAGAGAAGACAATTGTCTGCCATAATTATCAAACATTGCACCCAACTTCTTCCCCTTTCCATTGTTACCCAATGAGGTAGATGTGGCAATTGTTGTCATACTGCCCAAAGCAGAGGCCATCTTCTCTTATCTTGAATATAGAATTACAAGATCTTCATATTAGTATGAACCTTAAAAAACATGACTCCCATTGCTAAAAACCACTTTTAAGTTGTAACAGGCAAACTAAACAACTATCACAACTTTTGGCAACGTCTGGAGCATTAAGAGAGAAACAACCAAAGAGAAATACAACCACAATCCTCATTTTAATGAGACCAGACTATATATTTGCATTAAGATAATAGAAAGAAATCACAACTATATTAAGGCCACCACAAAACAATCTTTAACCAGTGTCTCTCGCAGCCTTCAGGTTGCCATGCTAGAGGTTGCATATTTTTAATTTAAATTCTAGACCTCTCGTGCCCATCTATGAATGCATCCAATGGGATATCTACATCAAATGCTCCTTTATATCCCAAAAACAAATTCCCTACTACAAGAGCACCAGTATTGATGCATCACCCCACACCATCCCACCCACTAGAAACGGTGAAAAAGGAAACCCGAGAAAACTTCTGAAATATCTCAAGATGACTATATGGGTGGTTCTTATGAATCAACCAGCCATTCAGAACATGCTCATCAATCCAAACCATGAGTATTATGTGACAATATTCAAGTAGGCACTGAATCGGATTTCTGAAGCTATGTTAGAGAAACCCTAAACTCTCATTGAAAATAGGTGAAATGTGGCACCACTCAGAGATTGACATGTGCCAATTGGTACAAGTGGTAGAAAATTTGCATGCTCAAACAACAAGATGATGCAGGAATGGCATGAGGGAGAAAATATCATAAAAGCCCCAAATCTGGAGAACTAAAGCTCATCAACAACCTGAGATTGAAAACTTTACATGATGTAACCTATGAAATTGTAAATGGAGAAATCATAGTAACAATAAAGTAACCTATGTAACAATAAAGTCGGATTCATCCTGGGAGTGGTAATGGGAGAAATCATAGTGAACAACAGGAAACATGCAGAGTTGCTTACAATCAAATAGATGAAAAAACACATACAAAAACCTAGATAATAATCATGAACAAGCTTAATATTGAATTATGAATTGTAAAGGAACTTAAAAAATGTGACATTAAGAACCTGGTCAAGCGCACAAGAAAAAATATCCTGGACATGACCCTGGTTGACAAGTTGTATTGCTCATGATGCAAGAGGATTTGTACCTGCACTGCCAAGTCAATCAAAATCCATCATTATCTATACAATAAATACAGGTAATTGATGTAGTATTTTTTACTCTAAGATGCATTCTTATGATAATGTTAGAACATATGTTGAAAATGTCAAAACATACCTGAATAAGCTCCTCTTCGTTTCAAGAACAATTTATTGGAGTCGCATGAACTTGGAACAAGCCTCCCACGATGTGAAAGAGTAGCAACTAAGTCAACAGTGACTTTTTTGTTGCTACGCTGGATCAAGGGAGGTTTGCTCCAAGATTAAATCGCTCCAATAAATTATTCTCTACTAAACAGGGCCAACCACGTGAAGGTGGAAGCTCTTATGGCCCCTCCCCCCCCCCCCTCACATCACTCTCAATTCCCC
The DNA here is from genome assembly GCA_034641835.2 of Pinus albicaulis. Lineage (NCBI taxonomy): Eukaryota > Viridiplantae > Streptophyta > Pinopsida > Pinales > Pinaceae > Pinus > Pinus albicaulis. Next base: position 581,656,040 of record CM076572.1, on the reverse strand, counting down.
AATACCCAATCTATGTTTCATTTTTTACTTTCATGAGCATAAAAAAAAAATTCAATAACTAATAAAAAAACAATTCAACAAAAAGTACGCAAGGAAACATTGCAATTAATGCTTGACATAAAAATAGTATGATAAATGAGTTTTTTATATAACGCAAAAAGCGTTCCAAGTATGGTAACGTTTGTCTTATAATAATACAATATTTTACATTGTCAAATTTTCTTTTTCTTCTTCCTATTTTTAAAGCTCCTAATTACATCATCGATATCATCGTGCTCTGCTCCTGTTTCGTGCCTTTCAACCCGCACTGCTGACCTAGTTGCGTATTCACGATGTCTGGGCTCATCCAGTGACGGGGCATCGCCTAAAAAAATAGATAATATTAAATTTTAATTGTCAGTTTTTAAATATCATTGAACTAGTTCGGTAATATTAATAAAAAAAATTGCAATGAGATTATTTACCTGGTGCACCAGTTGTCGCCGCGGACCTAGTTGCGTAGTCACGATGTATGGTCTCATCCAGTGACGGGGCATTGCCTACAAAAATAGATAATATTAAATTTTAATTGTCAGTTTTTAAATATCATTGAACTAGTTCGGTAATATTAATAAAAAAAATTGCAATGAGATTATTTACCTGGTGCACCAGTTGTCGCCGCTGACCTAGTTGTGTAGTCACGATGTCTAGTCTCATCCAGTGACGGGGCATCGCCTACAAAAACAGATAATATTAAATTTTAATTGTCAGTTTTTAAATATCATTGAACTAGTTCGGTAATAGTAATAAAAAAAATTGCAATGAGATTATTTACCTGGTGCACCAGTTGTCGTCGTTGGGACTATTGGCCTGTCTTCCTCTCTGGTGGTAAGATCCTCAAGGAAAACATTCTCTGTCATTTAAAAAAAAAAAGTTATAAGGACAACCATCAAGGTATAATTAGAAAAAATTATAAGTGGAAATTAATTACCGTCACAGCCCTCACTGATAGTAGCATTGTTGGCCTGGTCCCCACTACAATGATCAGGTTGCACGTGAGGATCATCTACATCTGGCTCTAAAACTGGGTTATTTTCCTCGTCGGTAGTGCTGCTCCCCTGATTTAAACAAAGTTGTTAGACATTAAATTTATGGACGAAAACAAACATATTGAAAGGTTAATGTTTTACCTTATCAGGCATTCTGGATCTTGGGACTTGCCCCAAGCTTCTGCGACGTTCAACTATGGCTTGATAGCCGAAATGGAAAGCGATATTTTTATCTTCCTCTGTAGTTTCTATTCCGAAGTCATCACCCTACATTACATATAATTGTGTATTTTTAATCATATTTGATAGGATTACAAAAACGTTGGAAGGCGATACAATTAATTATAAGATGTTTAGCTACTTAATTACAATTCTTGCGGCTAATTTCAAGTAGCCGCCCTGGCCTAGCTTGTGATGGCCCTTTTTTTCAATCCTAGCCTTGGTTTCCTTTGAGGTGTCAGGAAACCTAGCATCAAAATATTGAAGTCAGATATGACGTAGCACACTTTTATTTTAGACATAGAGAAAATTAAAGCTATTGAATTAAAGTTGTAATTTACCTTGCAGGTCCAGTTGGCATTTTTCCTTATTTCTTTGCCCTTTTCTCTTTTCCGTCATGGATGAGTGCTCTCCACTCAATCTCTAGAACTATGAGAGGACGCTCGTATCTAGGGTTAAATTGAAATTGCGTCCTATAGGTGTCCCTGGTATATTTCAAATATTTGCCGGCTACCCGAGCCACCGCTGTTCTGTCAAATGTGCCGACCCCAAAAAGGGCTTCTAGATAATCTAGAAGTTCTTTTTTCAGGTTGGAATTCTCGGAATTCCACCCTATGCATATGGTTGGGCCAAAAATTACCAACGCATGGCTCTCCAAAAACCTGTAGAACTCATTGTTTCCTACATAGAAAAAAATATATTATCATTAATTTTAAAATAAAAGTCATGATAAATATGTTTTAGATAAAGTAAATGAAATAGTTAAAATATTAAAATTTACCTGGGAGTTGTACGTGCTTTATAGGGACACCTTCATCGTTCACCAACAACGTGCCATTAATGGTCCATGTGGAGCTGACACGTGTAGCTCCAGGAAACGCAATAATGTAGTTGGCCATATCAGCCTCATCATTGCCAACACGTTCAGCGGTTGGCTGGGTGTCTGCTTGGGCAGGGTGTGTTTCTTGGTTGGCACCTAAAGGAGTAGAAGGTGTACGAGAGGGTTGTTGGGCAATCTCTTGCCCTTGTGTCCCACTACCACCAACACCGGGTTCAGCAAATGCCAAAAAAAGCTACATACAAAAGAACTTTTTGTTAGTTTAGTCAATGTAAAAATTAAAAATCAAACTATCACAATTCATCTCATGTAGAACAAAAAAAATATCCTTTTGACTTTTTATTATTACCTGATATGTTTCTAGCTAGCTCATAAGTTTTTTTATCCTCTCTTCTGTTTCAGGTGTTTGAGGCGCGTCTATAAAAGTATTAAATTTCGACCTTGCATCTCGTGCCTTTTTTCGCAACAAGAACACTGGAGATAGGGATGAAGAAAGCTCTTCCTCAAAGAGGGAATCATCAGGCGTACCATGGCTATGTGTCTGCATATTTGAACAAAATTAATATTATTTCAATTATGTAAATAACTAAAATACCTGAAGATAGAGCAATGCTGGCACTTTACATGTTCTTCCGTTGGCCTCTTTCCGCAATCATCCCGTCTCGGGGTTGTTCCTGTACTGCCTTGATCAGTCTGCCACATTGCAATAAAATTATAAATGTAAAAACTTGAAAACAATATCTAACTTGAAAACAAAAAATGAAAACTTAAATAATTTCTAATAAGACACTGGAAGATAGAGTTAGAGTTTCAAATATGCCTTGCATTGAATTCAGTCCTGGAAACATGTCATTGCGCATTAAGGCACCCAAACAAAAGACGAGTTGACAATGAAGACCTTATTGAATATATTGTTGGAGAAACTTCTAGTAAACTTGTTGTGAAGACCTTGAGGACATTTTTGGAGCAACATTATTGAAGCTGATGGTATAGCATTGTTGGAGACAATCTTGAAGGGCCTTGAAGTGAAGCTTTTGGAGCAACTATTGAAAAATCCTTAGAGCATTTAAGTAAGGCACTTTCTATCTTCCATCACCTTTTTCCTTTCAACATCCTTTAAATGATTTTGTTGATATTTAATGTTTGAAATCACGTTATAATTCCTTGATTATATGTGTTTGGGGACTTTTCCTTTGAAATTACCCAAAAATACCCTAGCAATTTTATCTTCAGGATGCATGTCTGACCCTATTGTTCAATATTTTGATTGATAGTAGTAAACATAGAGAGTTAGGCGGCTCTTGACTTGGTTTGGTTGGGCCATTAGATCCCTAACATCTACTAGGGAGAACCCCCCTTGAGTTGGAGGAGAGCTATCTCGAAGTGAAAAGAGGTTGGTGAGGTGACAATGGGGCTATTGAATTACACATGGTATCACACTTTAGCTTTAGGACTTTATCTTGAGAAGTGCGAGATTTTGCTATATCAATTCTCAAATTGTTTGCAACACTATTGTTAAGAACTAATAAGAAGTGATGTTGAGGGGTTTTTGGGTATAAGAAACAATACCATTTAAAAACTAGGGTTCTCAGTCCTTGGCATTCCTTCACCTGGGCCTAGGGGCACACTAGAATAATTTCACACTAAACCATGCAAACTTAAAAGTAACTTAATAGATCCATAAAGTAATAATAATCATAATTCTTAATTTCCTATTGTACGATATGATGCAAATTATTCAAACATGAAGCAATGAAGACATGCAATGTCTGAATTTCAAGATTGATGAACCAATACAAGAAGTTAGAAACTACAACTTTGATTCAATACTCAGTGTCCTAACTCTAGGAAGGAATCTAGTTTGTAGTACAGAACATGCATCGTGTATTATCAATTCTTAATTGACAACAACTAAAGGTCATCTACCTCATCAATTCCTTCCCATTTTGTGTTTTTATGTTATATTCCTTATAGAAGTGTCAAATTTCTCTCAAAGTAAGCAACCACTGAATAAAATAAAAAATAGTTGAGATATGATTGAGAAATGGTCATTTATTTCTTGAAAGGATCTTCACAATTTCTTTGGTTGTTTTTCATCTCAAGAAACAAGAAATGACCTAAGAAACTATCGTGATATAATATAAGAAACAACACGATGCAATGGCCATTTTCAAAGCCAAATGATGTCCATTGAGGACATGGCCTTTATTTGGTTCCTGTTTCATAGGAGTTTCGGGTAGAAATGGAACTTTTTTGTACCATTTCCAGTAGTAAAAAGGGAAAACCTTCTTTTTCCATGGGAAATAATTTACCTTTCCTTTTTCAAGATAATCTCAATCACAAAAAATATGAACTATACTGCACACATTCTTGGATAATGTGAAAGTGGAAAAGGAATACCCTACACAAGTGATGCACACATGTACATTTGAACACTAATAGATTTTTGTAGTTGAAATGCAATGCTTGTTTTCATTTAAATGTAGGGTTTTTAAAGTAGGGAGAAATAATGGTTGCCAAATTAATAAGCGTTTCTTTGGGAAATATTTAAATCTTGTATTGGGTGATGAAGATAATAGAGGGTATTGAATCTTGATTCTTGACATTGTGTTTAACTTAAATAACTCAAATGATTATAAATATCAGTGGATGAGTTATTTTTTTCAAGTATGTCACTCAAAACTCTTATGTCAAAGCATTGTATGATGGCTAGCATTTGCTTGTTTCCCTTTATTCAGTTCAATGTAAAAAGTATATTAATATATTGGAGCACGAATGATAACTACAATTGTTTTCTCTACAGTATATCCAGCCCCAAGATTATGAAAAGTTTTCTCAAGCGGAGCTATTGCTTATTGATGAAGTAGCTACAATTCCATTGCCTATTGTAAAGGCTCTGCTCGGGCCATATTTAGTGTTTTTGTGCTCTACTGTAAATGGGTAATAATTATAAATGAGCCAACCACAATCACAGATTTTGTAACCATTCGGTTTCCATGGATAGTGATGATGATATTAACCCTATATATCAGTGACCTATATCTATATGACAATGATCTAAACATTGACCTTGATAGGGTTGTATGGATGTGACCTTTGGTATGTCATTAGAAAATACCCAAATATCAGAAAATCCCCAAATCTGGAGAACTAAAGCTCATCACTTTCGATCTGGAGTACTATCCTTGTGATAAAGTTGATGACTTTCGATCTCCCATTCTCTACCACTTTGCACTTCACCTTCAATATAGATCAGACCAAGGGCAATTCGTTATTGGGTGTTGAGATGGATGAGTTTGTCGAACTAAAATCCATAGCTTAAACTTCATGAAACTGGTGGAGTCAAATTCATGCAAGCACAAACACATCTTACACATCCTCTTTGAAACTCATCCGAAAGAACATTGGAAGACATCTAGAGAGAACCCTACATCCTAACACAATCCAATGGAATTGACCAAAAAAACCCAAATAGAGTCAACCCTACTATAGGAGGAAGGGCCTACAGTAAGAACTTACCATTTTGTAAGAGCTGAGGGCGAACGCTGAGGGCGAATGCAGGGCGAATGCTGTTTTGCAAGAGCTCAGGGCGAATGCTGTTCTGCAAGAGCTCATGGCGAATGTTGAGGGAAAATGTTGTTCTACAAGAGCTGAGGGCGAATGCTGAGGGCGAATGTTGTTCTGTAAGATCTGAGGGCGAATGCTGTTCTACAAGAGCTGAGGGCGAATGTTGTTCTGCAAGATCTGAGGGCGAATGTTGAGGGAAAATGCTGTTCTACAAGAGCTGAGGGTGAATGCTAAGGGCGAATGTTGTTCTGCAAGAGCAGAGGGCGAATGCGCATGTGATATCAGACGTTAATGTAGTTTTTAATAAAATCATTTTTATGTAGCGCGCATATAAGTTTTGTATTTTTATGTAGAGCACATATAAGTGTCGTTATACCGACAATGGACAAAGCGTTGCTATTGCGATGAATGCCTCTAAACGTCACAATTGCGACACTTAGACATTGTGTCGCACTTGCGATGTTTGGAGGCAGTCGTCGCAATAGCGACGCTTTGGGGCATAGTGTCGCAATTGCGACGTCTTCCTCCAAACGTCTTAATTGTGACACTTTGTCTGAGTGTCGGTATTGCGAAACTTTTCTCTAAATGTCGGTATAGCGACGGTTTTGGGCGGGATTGAAAAATTTTGGGGAAATTTCCGACATTTGGTCAAAAGCGTCGGAACCAAGTGTCAGAATTTCCCCCAAATGTACTAGTGCATCTTAAAACTTGCTTCAGGTAAATCAATGCACCATTAAAGGGCTAGCGAGCCAAAAAATAAAGGCGAGAGAAATGAAGGAGGAGTTTTACTAGTAATTATGGAGCACAAACCAACAATTAATGGTGCCTGGGGAGAATTAATTGGGCTCACATAGGTGCTTGAATTTGGAGGTACTCAATTCAGGCAAGGGATAAATCAGGAAGTTGTAATGAGGAGGATATAAATTTTTAGGCTCTTTGATTCAAAAAGAGATTCCCATAAGGAGAAAATCAAGCATTAGGCAGGTCAAACGGTCTATGGGAAGAAAATAATTTAGGATGAAGATGTTTCTTTTGGGTGGCAACAAGTTCTACAATTGGAGTCTCAACAACACAAGAATCAACAAGGCAATGAATTCTTGAGTAGGGTCTATCTGGGACATATCAAGCACACTAGGAAATCATACTACATGGGGCACCTAAGTAACAATTCTCCTCAAGCTAGACTCTAGTATTTCTACAAACAACTTGCCATAATTTTATTTTGAATTTCAACTCAATTAACTAGGTGGTTATGCGAGACTTAGGTCCCTATATTTTTGTGAATTAGTTTTTTTATTTGGAGTGTGGTAGAGTAGGGAAAAGCTATATTTTGATAGAAAAAGTTATGGAAACATTTGCACTTCAAGAGTTTTGATCCCTCTTGACACTTAATAGATCCAATGTTGAGATGGATCTACGTTGTTAGTTTTATATACCTCGAGAAACTGTGGTTACATCTAAAAATTACATATTCCAATCTGTTCTATGAGCTGGGAGACTAGATAGAAAAAACTTGATTCTACATAACATCATTGTTGGCATACAAAAAATAGCACAATAAAAATGAAACAAGCCTATAATATAGTGCTCGCCTATCCAAGTACAAAAAAATTGTTGCACGAAAGAGGTCGAAAACATGTGTCTTCATATAATTAAGGAAGGGGATCAAATTATGATCTCACTATTGGGATCAAACTGGCCTAGTCATTTGGGGTTCATGACGTCCTTAGAGGTATCATAAGGTGTTGTTCGATTCTGGCTAGTCAATGGTTCATCATGTCAATACGATGGTCATTGTACCAAAGGTGACCATGCATATTGTCGAGGGTCTACTACATTTCTCTCCTGGATTCCTCGCTATTCATTAGTACTATGCCCAAAATGAATTTTAGTTTCCAATAGATGTTAATGGTCTATAATATTGACTTGTTCTGCTCTAGATTTGACCCATCTAAAGAATCCAAGCTTCCAAAACTACTTTGGAAACTGCATTAGAGAGGGTAGCTCATTAAGTGGTTGCAACCATCTCTGATTGGATCAATTTTTATTATATATGTGAAGGCATGTGCTCACGATATCTCATTGCATATCCACTTGCTTGGTACTATAAGTAAGAGTTTCCTCTATAAAATTAGATTGGGAAGCTTGGATCCCTAACACAGGTCAAATTGAGAGCACAACCAGTCAATATATGTAGGCCATTTAACTCTATTAGAAACTAACTTTCATCCTTGGCAGAGCGCTAATGGAAAAGAAAGAATCTAGGAGAGAAATGCAACAAACCTTAGACCATAAGCATGGCTAACTTAGGTACTATTATCCTTGTATTAACATGAAGGAAAATGGAATAAATATAATTGAAAAACACTTTAGTATATCTTTGATGGCACCATGAACCTCAATTGACGAGGCAAGTCCAATCCCAGTAGCAGGATCATCCTTTGATCCCCTTTCTTGATCAGATGAAGATACATGGTTTTTATCTCTTTCTTGCAACCATTTTTGTTTGTACCTGGATAGGAAAACACTATAGTATAGGCATGTTTTAGTTTCATTACCCTATGATTTTTATGCCAAATATGATGTTATGCAAAATCTAGTTTTGGCTATGGTCCAGTCTCCCAACTAAGAGACTATATTGGACTATGTATTTTTCATATGTAACCATAGTTTCTCAAGGTAATAGATGTTCAATTTACAATTTATTTTTATGTGCGATTTAGAATTAATCATATTAAACTTTATTGATATCTCTTTCATAAAATTGTTTCAGTAATATATAAAACTACTAGCGTGGATCCATCTTAACTCCAAATCTATGAAGCACTGAGAGGGATCAAAAATCTCAAGGTGAAAACGCTTCCTCAAGTTTTTCTATCAAAAAAGAGGTCTTCACCTCGAGATATTTGATCCCTCTCGGTGCTTAATAGATCCAAAGTTAATATGGACCTACGGTGGTTTTAATATTTTTTAATTATTCAAATTATATGTCACAATCATTAATGAAAATTTAAATGTAAATTGTTTTCACATCTAAATCACTACACCAGAACCACACAAATTCAATAATTTTGATAAAAAATTGTGCTAGGGACTCTCACATTTACACTCGACCGACCTTATTGTATTTGGAAAAGAAAAGTTAAAAAGACTTACCACTCATTCTATTAGCCAAATTTATTATTACAAATGTTTGATTTTAATATTTTTTTATTAAAATTTGAATGTTTTAGATTCAATGTTGCAATTTAAATGTAAATTATTTTCCCATTCAAACCACTACACAAAATCCATACAAATTTGATAATTTTGATAAAAAAAATGTGCTAAGGATGCTTATGTTGAAACTGGCTGACAATGTTGTGATTGGAGGGAAAAGTTAAAAATACTTACCACCCTTTTTATTCGTCAAGTTCATTATTAAAAATGTGTCATTTTAATATTTTTTTAATAAAATTTGAATTATTCGAATTCTACGTCACGATCATTAATGAAAATTTAAATGTAACTACACCAAATCCATGCAAATTCAATAATTTTTATAAAAAAATGTTTTAGGGATGCTCATGTTGAAACTAGGCCAACACTGTCATGATTGGAGAGAAAACATAAAAAAAAATTACCACCCATTTTACTAACCAAATTTAGTATTACAAATGTTTCATTTTAATATATTTTGATTAAAACTTCAATTATTCCTCTAGGCTAGTTAAAAAACCTTACCAATCATTCTATTACCCACTAGTTAGCTGGGGGTCATGGTGTCTTCAAAGGTATCCTAAGGTGTTGTTTAATTCTAGCTAGTTAATGGTTCATCATGTCAATACGATGATCATTGTACCTAAGGCGGCCATGCAAATTCTGTAGGGTCTACTACATTTATTTCCCGGCTTCTTGGCTATTCATTAATACTATACCAAAAATGAATATTAGTTTCCAATAGAGGTTAATGGTCTAGAATTTTACTGGTTCTGCTCAAGGTTTTACCTGTCTCAAGTATCCAAGCTTCCCAATCTACTCTAATAGTTGCATCAGAGAGGGTATCTAATTAAGTATCTCATTGTAGATCCACCTGCTTGGTCCTAGAAGTGTGATTTTCATCTATTAGAGTAGATTAGGAAGCTTGGATACTTGACACACATCAAACTCATAACATAACCAGTCAACATATGCAAACCATTGACCTCTATTGGAAACTAACATTCATTCTAGGAAGAGCGTTATTGGACAACCAAGAAGCTAGGAGAGAAATACAACATGCCTTGGACCATATACAAGGCCACCTCATGTACCATGATCCTTTTCTTAACATGATGGACAATAGACTAGCCAGAATCGACCAACACCTTAGGATAGCTCTGATGACACCACAACCCCTCGCTGACCATGCAAGTCGAATCCCAGTAGCAGGATCTGACTCTGATGCCCTTCCTTGATTGAATGAAGACACGTGGTTTTTATATCTTTCCTGCAACTATTTTTGTTTCTACTTGGATAGGCCAACACAATAGTATAGGCAAGTTTTAGTTTCATTACGCTATGTTTTGTATGTCAGTTATGACATTACACAATATCAATTTTTGGCTATGGTCCAGTCTCACTGTTGAGAGACTAGATTTGCCTATGTAATTTTCAAAATGTAACCATAGTTTCTCGAGGTAATAGAGTTCAATTCACAAAAAAAAATGTGTGATTTAGAATTAATCGTATTAAAATTTACTGATATATGTTTCATAAAATTGTATCATCAATAGATAAAACTACCAACGTAGATCCATCTTAATTCCAGATCTATCAAGCACCGAGAAGGATCAAAACTCTCGAGGTGAAAATGTTTCCTCAAGTTTTTCTCTCAAAAAAGAGGTTTTCACCTCGAGAGATTTGATCCCTCTCAGCACATAATAGATCGGAGTTAAGATGGATCGATGCTGGTTTTAATATTTTTAATTAAACTTTGAATTATTCCAATTTTTTCATAATCATTAATGAAAATTTAAATGTAAAATTTTTTCCCAACTAAATCACTACGGCAAAACCATACAAATTCAATAATTTTGGGAAACAATTGTGTCATGGATGCACACATTGACACTAGACAGACACTGTTCTAATTGGAAAGGAAAAGTTAAAAATATTTGCCACTCATTCTATTACCCAAATTTATTGTTACAAATGTTTCATTTTAATATTTTTATAATTTGAATGACACAAACTCTAGTTGCAATCATTAATGGAATTTAAATGTAAATTTTTTTCCCATCCAAACCACTCCACCAAAGACATACAAATTTGATCATTTTGATACAATTTTTTTCTAAGGATGATCATGTTGAAACTAGCTGACTCTATTATGGTTGGAGGAAAAAGTTAAAAAATATTTACAACACATTTTATTCGTCAAATTCATTATTACAAATGTGTCATTTTATTTTATTTTTAATTAAAATTTGGATGATTCAAATTATGTCATAATAATTAATGAAAATTTCAATGTAAATTGTTTTCCCATCCAAAGCACTACACCAAAGCCATACAAATTCAATAATATTGATAAAAATTATGCTAGGTGTGCTCATGTTGAAACTGGGCCAACACTATTGTGATGGGAGAGAAAAGTTAAAAAACATTACCAGCCATTTTATTAGCCAAATTTATTATTACAAATGTTTCATTTTAATATTTTTTTATTAAAAATTTAGTTATTCCTCTAGAGTAGTTAAGAAAAATTACCACTCATTCAATTACCCACTGGTTAGTTGGGGTTCATGGTGTCTTCAAAGGTATACTAAGGTGTTGTTCAATTTTGGCTAGTCAATGGTTCATCATGTAAAGACGATGATCATTGTACTTGAGGTGGCCATGCATATTGTCCAGGGTCTACTGCATTTCTATCCTGGCTTCCTGGCTATTCATTAGTACCCTACCCAAAATGAATGTTAGTTTCCAGGAGAGGTTAATGGTCTACAATATTGATTGGTTCTACTCTGGGTTTGACCTTCCCAAGTATCCAAGCTTCCCAATATAATATTACAGCTGCATCAAATAGGGTAGCTCATTAAGTTGTTGCAACCCTCTCCAATTGGATGAATTCTTCTTATATCTGCAAAGGTATGTGCTCACACTATCTCATTGTATATCCACCTGTTTGGTCCTAGAAGTGAAATTTTCCTTTATTAGAGTAGATTGGGATCAATAAATATATGCATACCATTGACCTCTATCGACAACTAACATTCATTTTGGGCAAAGCACTAATGGAAAACCAAGAAGATAGGAAATAAATGCAACATACCATGGAACATATGCATGGCCAGCTTAGGTACTATGATCGTCATCTTAACATGATGGAAAATGGACTAGCTAGAATCGAACAACACCTTAAGATGCCTGTGATGACACCATGACCCCTAGTTGAACAGGAAAGTCCAGTCCCAGTAGAAATATGAGACTCTGATCCCATGGTTTTTATCTCTTTCATGCAACTATTTTTGTTTGTACTTGGATAGGCCAACACTATAATATAGGCTTTTTTTAGTTTTATTACACTATTTTTTGTATGTCAACTATGACATTACGCAAAATCTAGTTTTGGCTATGGTCTAGTCTCCCAGCTAAGAGACCAGTTTGGACTTAGATGTAACATAATTTCTCGAGGTAATAGAAGTTCAATTTAAAAAAAAAATATGTGTGATTCAAAATTAATGAAATTAAACTTTATTGATATTTATTTCATAAAATTGTATCATCAATATAAAAAAACTACCAACGTAGATCCATATTAACTCCAAATCTATGAAGCGCTAAAAGGGATAAAAAATATCAAGGTGCAAAATTTTCCTCAAGTTTATCTCAAAAAATAGGTTTTCAACTTGAGATATTTGATCCCTCTCAGCGCTTGATAGATCTGAATTAAGATGGATCTATGCTAGTTTTAATCTTTTTTATTTAAAATTTCAATTATTCAAATTCTATGTCACAATCATTAATAAAAATTTAAATGTGAATTGTTTTCTCATCTAAATCATTGCACCAAAACCATGCGAATTCAACAATTTTGATAAATATTTGTGATAGGGATGCTAACATTGACACTAGATCGACAACGTTGTGATTGGAAAGGAAAATTTAAAAGACTTACCACTCATTCTATTAGCCAAATTAATTATTACAAAAGTTTCATTTTAATATTTTTTAATTAAAATTTGAATGATTCAAATTCTAAGTTGCAATAATTAATGGAAATTAAATGTAAATTGTTTTCCCATCCAAACCACTGCACCAAAGCCATACAAATTTGAGAATTTAAAAAATTGTGCTAGGGATGCTCATGTTGAAACTGGCTAATAGTGTTGTGATTTGAGGGAAACATTAAAAATAATTACCACATTTTATTTGTCAAATTCATTATTACGAATGTGTCATTTTAATAATTTTTAGTTAAAATTTGAAATATTCAAACCAAATCCATACACATTCAATAATTTTGATAAAAAAAATTGTGCTAGGGATGCTCATGTTGAACCTAGGCCAACACTGTTGTGATTGGAGAGAAAAGTTAAAAAAACTTACCACCCATTTTACTAGCCAAATTGATTATTATAAATTTTTCATTTAAATAATTTTTTATTAAAACTTCAATTATTCTTCTATGGTAGTTAGAAAAAATTACCACTCATTCAATTACCCCTAGTCAGTTGTGGGTCATGGTGGCTTCAGAGGTATCTGAAGGTGTTATTCGATTCTGGATAGTCAATGGTTCATCATGCCAAGATGATGATCATTTTACCTGAGGTGGCCATGCATATTGTCTAGGGTCTACTACATTTATCTCCTAGCTTCCTAGCTATTCCTTAGTAATCTTCCCCAAATGAATGTTAGTTTCTAATAGAGGTTAATGGTCTAAAATATTAACTGGTTCTGCTTCGAGTTTGACCCATCTCAAGTATCCAAGCTTCCAAATATACTCTAGCAACTGCATAAAAGAGGGTAGCTCATTAAGTGATTGCAACCCACTCGGATTGGATCATTTCTTATTATATCTGTGAAGGCATGTGCTCACAACATCTCATTGCAGATCCACCTTCTTGGTCCTAGAAGCGATAGTTTCCTCTATCATAGTAGATTGGAAAGCTTGGATCCCTGAATCTGGTTAACCTCAGATCAGAGCCAGTCAATATATGCAAACCATTGAACTCTATTGGAAACTAACATTCATTGTGGACAGAGTGTTAATGCAAAACCAAGAATCTAGGAAAGAAATGCAATAAACCTTGAACCATATTCATGACCACCTTAGGTACTATGATCGTTGTGTTAACATGATGGGAAATGTACTAGCTAGAATCAAACAACACCTTAGGATACCTACGAAAACACCACGACCCCTAGTTGACCAAGCAAGCCCAATCCTAGTAGCATTATTAGACTCTGATCCCCTTCCTTGATGAGATGAAGCCACATGGTTTTTATATGTTTCCTACAACTATTTTTGTTTGTACTTAGATAAGCCAAAACTATAGTATAGGCATGTTTTAGTTTCATTTCACTATGTTTTGTATCTCGACTATGACGTTACGCGAAATCTAGTTTTGGCTATGGTCCATTCCCTAGGCTGAGAGACTAGATTGGACTATGTAATTTTTAGATGTAAACGTAGTTTCTCGAGGTAATAGAATTTCAATTTAAAAAAAAATCACGTGTCATTTAAAATTAATGATATTAAACATTATTGATATCTCTTTCATAAAAATATATCATCAATATATAAAAATACCAACGTAGATCCATCTTAACTCCATATCTATGAAGTGTTGCGAGGGATCAAAACTCTCAAGGTGCAAACGTTTCTTCAAATTTCTATCAAAAAAGAGGTTTTCACCTCAAGGGATTTGATCCCCCTAAGATCATGATAGATCCAAAGTTAATATGGATTTTTTTAATTCAAATTCTATGTCCCAATCACTATTTAAAATTTAAATGTAATTTTTTTTTCCAATCTAAATTTATGCACCAAAGCCATACAGATTCAATAATTTTGATAAAACATTATTCTAGGGGATTCTTACATTGACACTAGACCGACACTGTTGTGATTCAAAAGGAAAAGTTAAAAGGCTTATGAATCATTCAATTAGCCAAATTTATTATTATAAATGTTTCATTTTAATATTTTTTATTAAAATTTGAATGATTGAAATTCTACGTTGCAATCATTAATGTAATTTAAATGTAAATTGTTTGCCCATCCAAACCACTACACCAAATCCATACAAATTTGATAATTTTGATAAAAATTTGTGTTAGGTATGCTCATGTTGAAACTGAATAACACTATTTTGATTGGTGGGAAAATTTAAAAATACTTACCACACATTTTATTCGTCAAATTAATTATTACAAATGTGTCATTTTATTTTATTTTTAATTAAAATTTGAAGTATTCAAATTCTACGTCATAATCATTAATGAAAATTTAAATGTAACTATACCAAAGCCATACAAATTCAATAATTTTGATAAAAAATAGTGCTAGGGATGCTCATGTGGAAAATGGGCCAAAACTATTGTGATTGGAGAGAAAAATTAAAAAACCTTACCACCCATTCTATTAGCAAAATTTATTATTACAAATGTTTCATTTTAATATTTTTTATTAAAATTTAATTATTCCTCTATGGTAGTTAAAAATACTTACCACTCATTCTATTACCCACTGGTCATCTCAGTTTCATGATGTATTTAGAGGTATCTTAAGGTGTTGTTCGATTTTGGCTAGTTAATGGTTCATCATGTCGAAACAGCGATCATTGTATCTGAGGTGGCCATTCATATTGTCCAAGGTCTACTTCATTTCTCTTCTGGCTTCCTAGATATTCATTAGTAATCTGCCCAAAATGAATGTTAGTTTCCAACAAAGGTTAACGTTCTACAATATTGATTGGTTCTATTCCAGTTTTGACTCATCTCAAGTATCAAAGCTTCCCAATCTACTATAAAAACTTCATTTGAGAGGGTTTCTCATTAAGTGGGTGAAACCCTCTACGATTGGATCAATTATTCTTATATCTACAAAGTCATGTGCTCACAGTATCTCATTACAGATCCACCTGCTTGGTCCTAGAAGTGAGGTTTTCCTCTCTCAGAATATATTGGGAAGCTTGGAACCCCGAATGATCATGTGCTCAAAAATATTATCAAAAATGAAATTTGTTGGAATGGTGTAGAACCTGAATGACCGCGTAGATCACGTATTTCTAAATCCGGCACAACTTGTTTCGCGAAAAACTGACACCATATGCTCCTGAAAACAAGTTCTGTTCATATTCCCAAACAAGTAAATTTTTGGCAAAAAAAATTGTGTGCAGGCATCCCAGTCAGCAGTCTATATAGTTGACTGGGCATGGTTGACTATGAATTGGACCAATCCAGTTGCACCACGTGTCCAAATTCTATGGCTACCGGTTGGTATTTTCTCATTGGACGGTTGGTGGCCAACCACATGCTGCCACGTGGCCCAACCGGAGGCCACTACATGGCAACACAGAGGCCACCAAAATTATGTTTAAGTTCCATATTTAACTCTACAGGAGTCGAACACTGGACCTCCCTCAGAATAGTGTAACGCCTTAACCGTTGGGCCACTATATTCCTTGTTTTATCATGTGGCGCAAACGTTATTTAAATGTTAATATCGGCGGAGGTTGGGGTAAGGGGCTAGGTCTTAGTCCTGACCCCCCATACATACGATATGAGTACTCACCAGAACCAAGGGCGCGACGTGGAAGAGCCCTCCCATTTTTAATTAAAAAAATAATAATTTGACTTTAATAATATGGTTTAAAACTCAAATTTATGGCGTTATTGGGCATTTTAACTATCTGACAATTTCACCCAGTATTATGCAAAAATGAAGCTTGGTTAGCTGAAATCAGAGCGAATTTATAGGAAGGTTCCAGAATTTGGGGAATTTGTAGAACGACTAGCAAAAAATCTAGGGAGGCTCATAAATTCTTCAGTTTTTTATCAATTTTGGGAGCAGAAAGAGGCTAGATAGACATTTTGACAGTTCTAGAGCTAACATAACAGGTTTTGATGACATTTGACCACTGTAAATGTATGTAATCACCATTTTGAGCATAATGATATAGATCCAATCCATTGGAAGCTAGACCAAGGAGACATAGCCCTAGAGGGGTGAACTCCTTCATCACTTGCTGTCTTGTGATTATTTTTATGGTGTATTTTTCTGTTGTTTATGTTATTTCATATTTTAAAATTCATGCTTTATGTGTTTAAAAATTTAACACAAAATCCCACAAAAACTCAATTCTAACACTTGCAATTTACACATCCTCAAGCACATTTTCATTAATATCTCATACAGATCAAGTTTGGTATCAGAGATTAGGTTTTCTATGCTGCTATGAGGATTTAATTGTTTGCACGTGTATGCGATGCTTACAAGGTTGAAGCTCAAGAGAGGAGAGGGAAAGCTTGTGGTTTCAATTCTTCAAGTTAGGTCAAGGACACGGAGAACAAGTTTTCCACAATCTCCACCACAAATTATTCCTCAAATTGCAGTTGAACCTTCAACAAGTATGTCTCATGTAGGAGGAGTTGATAATATGTTAGATGAAGAGAATAATTTCAAAAAATATTTCTTTGACATGACTGAAATGGTGAAGGTTCTCTATGAAGAGAGAAATTCAAGATTACAGGGTGAAAGTTCCAAGCCTTCAAAAGGAGAGGGTTCTTCAGGAGGAAAATGAGGAGATGATGACAAGCCTTCAAAAGGAAATGGTGACAAACCACCATCTTCTCCACCATCATCTTCACCTCCATCCTCACCTTCATCTTCTTCCTCTTCCACAACCATTGTTGCTCAAACACATCCACACACCCTAAGGGTTAATGGTAAAACTCCCTTATTAAAACATGATATCAAATTCAAACTTCCTATGTATAATGGTGAAGTGAGTGTTTAAATACTTGATAATTCGGTTTGTTAGCTTGAAGTTTATTGTAGGATTCAAAGCATAAAATATGATGAAACAAAGATTTAGTTGGCTTCATTAAGGTTGGAAAGTTCTGCTTTGATTTGGTGGGAAGCCAAAACACAAGAGGATATGAAAAAGTATGGTAAAGTATCAACCTCTTGGATAGGTTTTATTGTTGTACTAAAGAGAAAATTTTATCCATTAGCTTATATGAAAAATGATCTTATGGATTGGCATAATTTTAGACAGCTAAAGGGTCAAAGTGTCCAAATTTACACTCAAGAATTTAGAAGAAGGTGTTTGATACTAGGTGTAGACTTGAAATAACAAGACACTTTGTTGAAATATATTGGGGGTTTACATAGTTATTTAAGACATACTATCCTTATATTTAATCCTACAAGTTTAGATGAGGTTTTTGTTCAGGAAATACATCTTGAAGAAAGAGGGAAAAACATTTCACAAGAGGGTAGAAAGAAGCCATTCACACTGGAGACAAGGGTAAGAGAAAGTTCAAAGGGAAAGGAAAGAAGAATGCATCCGTCAAGAAGGAAGGAGAAAATTAAAAATGAAAACATTGTTCCAAAAATGGTCACGATGAAGCTCATTGTTGGAAGCTTCATCCTGAGATGAAACCAAATAATTTTAACAACAAAGGGAAGCAAAAGACAACTGCAACTACACAACATGACTTAGGCTTTGATTGGGGAGATGAAACAAATATCACAACAGTGGGAATGAAAGGTAAGGAAATAACAAAAACTAGATCTTCAAGTTGTCCTAATGATACTCAAGATGAGAAAACTCATTAGGGGAAATTACAGCCTAAAAGTGGCCTCCTAAGGAAAAATAATAAAATAAGAGTTAAAATAATAAAATAAGAGCTATGAATTTTGGAGGGAAAAAAAACTACTTTTTTAATTGTATTTTCATCTTATCTTCTTATAGGTTTACTCAAATTTAAAGTTTAGCCACTCATTAGATGCAGAATTAAATGGGTCGCATCCAATGAGTACCGATTATGCATACTTTTGAGAGGACCCACATTGATAAAAATTGCAGACACATTAAAAAACGTGTTAAAACACACATTTTTAATATATCTGCAATTTTTATCAACGTGTGTCTTCTTAAAATTATGCATAATGGGTACTCGTTGGATTTGGAATTTAATTCCGTATCTAATGAATGTCTAAACTTGAAATTTGAGTAAACATAAAAGGAGATAACCAAAAATACAATTAAAGAAAGTAGTTTTTTTCTTTTCCCTCCAAAATATTTACATGTACCTCTTTTTAAATTTTAAATTTTTTGATTGGTTTACATATTATGACATGGAAATGACATGAAAATTTCATGGGCACTTTTAGGCTGAAATTTCCTCTAATGAGAATTGAAATTTTCCATATTCGGGTTATTTCAAAGCATACCAAAATTGATACACTCTTTGATAGCGGTTCACAAGAAAATTTGATTTCCGAAGACTTACTGAAGAAGTTAAATTTCGAGACCATTCCTCATCCAAGACCTTATCTTTAGGTTGGATATGCAAGAATGAAAATTTACAGGTTATGAGGAAATGCATACTTAGATTTGCAATTACAGAAAACTTTCTTGATGAAGTTGAGCTTGATGTAGTTCCACTTGATATTTCCGGAATTGTTTTGGGAAGCCCATATTTGTATGATATGAAAGCTATTTTTCATCTCCATGAAAACAAGTATCACTTGTTCAAAGGTGGTATTGAGTACATTGTTAGAGCACATCGATAGAAACTAAATCTTTCACTTGTAAATGTTGGACAAATGAAGAGACTCATTAACTCTAGCATGAATTTTGTGTGTCTAATGCTCAAACAAAAGAATGATGTTGAGAATGAAGCTTTTCAAGGTTGTGATTCAATATTGAAATCTAATTTGGTTAAGGCTGTTAACCAATATGCTGAGATGTTTCATAAGCCAAAAGGATTTCCTCCCAAGAGGGGCGCTACACCATTTTTTGGTCATCTAACCATTGCCATTTAGATGGACCAAATTACACCATGTAAGACCAATTTTACCATAGTAAAATTGCTTTCACTATAATAAATAATTTAATAAACCATAGTTTATTAAGTTATTTCTGGTTCAAATAGGAAACCCCATGAGGAATAATTAAATAAACCCTTATTTATTTGATTTTCCTCTAGGAATAATTAATTAAACCATTGTTTAAATAATATTCCTGGTCATATTTAACCCAATTAATAAGAAATAATTAAATAAATCATTATTTATCTTATTATTCTCTAGGGATAATTAATTAATATTCCTTTTTAAATTTGATTAAATCATTTAGGAATAATAAAACAAATCATTATTTGTTTAATTATTCCTTAACTATGTTCTTCAAATAAAAAACAAATCATTTGTTTGTTTATTGTTTCTAAATAAAGGGATTTAACCAATTTAAATTCTTTTTCCCTCCAACAAAATATAATAAAATATTCCAAGCAGTTAGATCTAGATCTTGGTTAATAATATTTTATTATGCACCATTATCAAGGTTAAATCAATATTTTGTTATAAATAGGAGGGTTTTCCATTCATTATTTACCTTTGATCCTTTTATCATGGTCGAACTTTGATCCTTTATCATTGCCATACTTTGATCTCTTTTATTATTTATTTTTTTCTTGAGCTCCCAGAGAGTTCAACACGTCTTGGGTTTTCTACACCATTGAGAGAGAGAAAATTTTGGATCTAAAGCGTTGAGGACAGCCAAGAACACATCCCATTGAGGGGGACTAGTAACATCATTCTTTGTTTCCTTCCCAGGTGTTAATAATTCCTTATTCTTTATATATATTGTCTTTTCCATTGGATGTTTGGAGAAACTCTTATTTCATTTTACTATTTAACTAATTTTACTGCATAGATATGGGTTTTTGTTTCATTAGTTTTGATTATCTAATGCAAATCTAAGGAATTTAAGCAACCATATTTGTTGTTAGGGTTGTTTGTCATGTGCAATATGCCACTAAAGTGATCTCTTTTCGTACACTTGCATTAATAATTCATACTAACAAGGGGAATCCAACATGAAATATAATTGCAGCAAGATTGTCCTCTTCCTAAAATTAGCATGTATATGATGTCAGTGATGGAAAGTGAAAAAATTAAAAATAAAATTCAAGAGTTGTTGGACAATTGGATCATCAGACCAAATACTTAGCCATGTGTGTCACCTATTGTTTTGGTGCCAAAGAAGTATGGAACATGGCTAATGTGTGTGGACTTCTATGCATTGAACAAAATTGCAGTAAAGAACCGTTACCCACTTCCTAGAACTAATGATTTATTTGATCAATTGAGAGATGAAAAGTATTTTACTAAGTTGGAATTAAGAAGTGGCTATCATCAAATTAGAATTGCTGAAGGTGACATATGGAAGACAACATTAAAAAAAAACAAGGTTTTTTTGATTGGCTAGTTATGCCTTTTGGTCTTTGCAATGCTCCAGCTACCTTTATGCAGGTGATGAATGATGTATTGAGACCATTTCTAGATTATTTTGTGATATTATACTTAGATGAAATATTTATTTTCAGTAAATATCGTGAAGAACATTTCATGCATGTCAAAAAGGTACTTGATTTCTTGAAGAAACAACAACTATTCTTAAAGTTGTCAAAGTGTGAGTTTGGAAAAAAAATTTAGTGTATTTGGGTCATATTGTTGGAGGAGGTGAATTGAAAATAGATCCCTCCAAGGTTGATGTCATTTTGAATTGGCCAAAGCCCAAAACAGTTATGGAGGTAAGAATTTTTTTGGGAGCAACCCAATATTGGAGGAATTTTATTGCTAACTTCTCTTCTATCGCAGCTCCATTGTATGAATTGACAAGTGTGAAGTAGATCTTCTAGTGGGGAGGTAAAAAACAAAAGGGATTTGATGCATTGAAAGAAAATATCAGTTCAACCCTAGTACTTTCACTTCTATACTTGAGACATCAATTTGAGATTCAGATTGATGCTAGTGACTATGCCATGGGTGCAGTCCTCATGCAACATGGTAAGCCCATATGTTTTCATTCAGAAACTTTTAATGGTGCAATGATTAATTATCCTATATATGACAAGGAATTGTATGCATTGGTGCAAAATGTGAAAAAATGGAAACACTACTTGATGGGTAAGGAAACAATCATTCACACTAATCATCAACCATTGCAATACTTGCAATCACAAACAAATTTACAGCAATCAAGGCACTTTCGATGGATGGGTTTTCTTCAACAATTCCACTTGGTGATAAGGTATAAGAAAGGTATCTACAATAAAGTTGTTGACATGCTTTCTAGGCCTATTGTTAGTGCTACTACTATTCTTAAGAATAATTATTTTTTGCATGATAGCTATGTTGAAAAATGTGTTTTATATAGTGATTTTGAAAATGCATATGAAACGTTGAGTCAAGGGAACCAAGTAGAGGAATTGGATTATAACATGCATGATAACTTATTGTACCACCTTGGTAAGATTTGTATTCCACAGGGATAAAGAGTAAAAATCATAAGAGAAGCGCATACTTCTCTTATTGTTGGTCATTTCAGTGTAAGTAAGACGGTTGTACATCTACAGAGGTATTTTTATTTTCCGCGTATGCTTGAAAGTGTGTCACGTTTATTAGAGGTTTTTCATTATGTGCTGTCAGTAAGATTAGAAATAGAAACTTAGAATTGTACACACCACTTCTGGTAACTTATCGTCCATGGGAGATTGTTTCTATGGAATTTTTTGGAGGTCTTCCTATGTCAAAAATGCATAATGATTATATTTTTGTAGTTGTGGATAGGTTCAACAAAATGTGTATTTTGATGCCATGTAAAAATAAAATTACAGTTGAACAAACTACTCAGTTATTCTTTCAGAATGTATGGGTGCATTATGGATTTCCCACATCCATATTTAGTTATTGATATTCTCGCTTTGTTCGGATTTTTTGGTCAATATTATGGGGATTCATGGACACCAAATTGATAAAGAGTACACCATTTCATCCGCAAACAGATGGTCAAACAGAGGTGGTGAATATGACAGTGATACATCTTCTTCGTGGTTATTGCAGAAAGCATCCTAAGTCGTGGGATAAACATTTTCACTATATTCAACATGCTTACAATAGAGCCAAGCATTCTTCAACTCAAACCTTGCCATTTGAGTCATGTTTGGGATAATTTCCTCAATCTCCTTTGGATTTTATTTTTGGAAAGGGTGTTGATATTGATGGTCATAGTGACATAGACAAAGCTAAAAGGTTCATTGAACAAAGCCAATTGGTACATCAAGAAGTTCAAGAACAACTGGAAAAGAGCCAAGTCAAGTACAAATCAAGGCACGATAAGCGTTGTGTAGATCACAATTTATAAGTCGGTGATGAAGTTTGGATTCAAATTAGAAAAGAAAGGCTTTAAGGAGAAGGTAAAAAACTGAAACCAATTTGATATGGTCCATTCATAATTTTAGAAAATATTGGTAATAATGCCTTCAGGTTGAATTTTCCTTCATATATGAAAATTTATGTTGGTGTTAATGTTGATAAATTAAGTCTGTATGAGCCACCTTTGATTGAAGATCGAGAAGAAAATGTTTAGATTCCTTCCATTGAGGATTTTTCTCCTGAATACCTTAATGAACTATAACCAGACACCATTCTTGACTAAGAACCACATCTTCAAAATGACAGAATATGGAGTACCTTCGTGTGGGGATCAAAGGAACAAATCCAAGCAAAGCCAAATTGATTTAGATTGGAAAGGTGAGGGAACTATACCCTCATATACTAAACAACTGAAAGTGACATTTTGGGGTCCAAAAGCTTCTAGTGGGGAGGAGTGATCAGGTGCTCAAAAATTAAAGTTTTCAGAATGGTATGGAACCTGAATGACCGCATAGAAATTTTCGTTCTAAATCTAACGCAACTCATTTTGCGGAAAACCAACACCATATGCTCCCAGAAACGAATTCTATTCATTTTCCCAAACATGTAAAATTTTGGCAAATCAATTTTTGTGCAGGAAACCCAGTCAGCAATTCATACAACTGACTGAACCTACTGACTAGGCATGGTGAACTAGGCATTGAACCAATCCAGTCATGCCACTTCTCTAAATTCTTTGGGTATTGGTTGGCATTTTTTCATTAGATGATTGGTGGCCAACCACATCTTTCCATGTGGCCTAACTAGAGGCTGCCACATGGCATCACAGGGGCCACCAAAATTATGGTTAAGTTCCAAACTGAACTTCACAGGATTCAAACACCAGACCTCCCTCATAATAGTCTAACACCTTAACTATGGGGACACTATATTCCTTGTAATATCATGTGGAACAAATGTTATTTAAACGTTAACAACGACGAAGGTTGGGGTAAGGGGCCAGGGCTAAGCCTTGAACCCGGTCCATACATACCATATGACTACTGACTGGAACCAATGGCGTGTCACAGCGGAACCCACCCATTTTTTGTTGTGTAACTTGACTCCAAAAATAGAAGAAAAAGAGATATCAATGCCTTCGAAATAAGCCACTTCGAGGCAACCTCAGTCCTTACATAAATGAACAAATCTTGGATGATACAATTTACAAAACCTCCTTTCCTATATATAGGAGTCTGTAGGGCCATAATGTAATCCTAGTGGAGCCTGATAGCAATCTAAGCAGAACCTAACAATAATTTAAGGGCATAATAATAATAAAATGGGAGTTACAAAAGGGTAATGTTAACAATAAGGTGTTACTCTGTGACCAATGAGGACTATGCTAGTAGATTAGGGACCTAACATTTTTAATTAAAAAAAAAATTAATTTGACCATAATAATATGGCTTAAAACTCAGATTTATGGCGTCATTGGGCATTTTAACTATCCAACAATTTCGCTCGAAATTCCACAAAAATGGCATTTGGTTAGCTGAAATCAGGGCGAATTTGTAGGGTGGTTCCATAATTTGGGGAATTAGTAGACCGACTAGCAGCAAAGCTAGGGAGGCTCATAAATTCTTTAGTTTTTGACCAATTCTGAAGAAGAAAGAGGCGAGTCAGGCATTTTTGGCAGTTTTGGTGCTAACGGAATAGGTTTTGAAGCCAGTTGAGCACTGTAAATGTATGTAATCACCATTTTGAGCCTAATGATATAGGGCCAAGCCATTGGAAGTTGGAACAAGGAGATGTATCCCAGGAGGGGTGAAATCCTTCATCATTTGTTGTGATGTGGTTATTTTTATGGTGTATTTTTCTATTGTTTATGGTATTTCAGAGTTTAAAATTCATTCTTTATGTGTTTAAAAATTTAACATAAAATCCCTCAAAAACTCAATTTTAACACTTGAAATTTACACATCCTCAAGCACATTTTCATTAAGATCTCATACAGATCATTGATATAGGTCAAACTCAAAGGAGAACCAGTCAATATATGTAGACCAATGACCTATATTAGAAACTGACATTCATTCTAGGAAGAGTTCTAATTCACAACCAGGAATCTTGGAGAGAAATGCAACAAACATTGGACCATATGCATGTCCACCTCAGGTACTATGATCGCTATATTAGCATGATGGAAAATGGACTAGACAGAATAAAAAAAACATTAGGATACCTCTGATGACACCGCAACCTCCAACTGACCAGGAAATTCCAATGCCATTAGCAGGATCAGACTTTGATCCCCTTCGTTGATCGAATGAAGACACATGGCTTTTACATATTTCCTGCAACTATATTTTTTTGTACTTGGATAGGCCAACATTATAGTATAGGCATGTTTTAGTTTCATGTATTTTATGTCGAAGATGATGTTACATAGTGTCTAGTTTTGGCTATGGTCCAGTCTCCCAACTGAGAGACCATGTTGGACTATGCAATTTTCAGATGTAACCATAGTTTCTTGAGGAAATATAAGTTTAATTTACAATTTTTTTTTTATGTGTGATTTATAATTGATGATGTTAAAATTTATTGATGACTCTTTCATAAAATTCTATCCTCAATACATATAACTACCAACATAGGTCCATCTTAGCTCCAGATCTATCAAGCATTGAGAGGGATCGAAAATATCGAGGTGCAAAAATTTCCTCAAGTTTCTCTCTCAATAAATAGGTGTAGAAATTTCTTGTAGATTCAAAACTCCTCATGTAATTTACTAAAACATAAAACTTGAATCTACTCTACTCATCAACAAAATACAATTAACGATCGAAATCAAAACTCATAAACATGCGACATGATTAAATACACATTACACATAGATTTATCTAGTGGAAATAAACTACTCAAAACCCCTTCCTATATGTATTCCATTAATCAGAAAATAGAGAAGAAATACAATGCTTTCTAAAGCCTGAGAAACCTATGCACTAGTATAGTTTATCTCACTACCTCACAAGCTAACTATAGTCAATGCTTAACCAAATTTCCTTCCTACCAAGATCTTATTTCCTTACTATATTCCTTGAGGTATTGGCCCCTATTATTTAGGGAAATTACCCGTGGCGAATTGCGCAATTCCTTTAGGCCCTTATTTGATTCAATGCACCACCTGTACAACTTGGAAAAATCTACAAATGATAATACACTGCCCTTGAACTCAAATATCAACTGGGTAACTCAAGTTTCCTGCATGAAAAAATTATTTTGGGATGATTTATGATTTAATTGGTTGATCACTAGTTAACACACCCCACTACTAGACCCTCCACTAGTTCTCTAATAATTAGAACTAGTTTAAGTCACAATAACTCAAATTAACTAATAGATTGCTATAAATTAGAAATCAATCATAACAAACTCAAATCAAGTGTCTCCTACTTGAATTAATTGAGTTAATTGAGTGAAAAGTTCCATCTTACCTCAGTTAACTACCTCCAAGTATTTTATTGAAATTGAAATTAAAATTTTAATCTAGTTTGACCAAGGAAAAGTCAAAACTATATTTTCTTGCTGCATTTTCAACACTACCTCTTAGAAAGAAAGGGATTATCTGATACCTCGATCTTGCCTCTATGGAACTCAAATTTTCCTCTTGACAAAGCCTTTGTAAAAATATATTAATCTTGTTCCTTTGTAGGAATGTACTCCAACAACATGATCCGCCTCTGCACACAATCTCGTAGATGGTGATACGAGATGTTGATATGCTTGTATCGATCATGAAATACTAGATTCTCAAAGAATTTGATACAACACTGGTTGTCATGGTAAATCACGATAGGATATATATTCTAACCAAATAACCCAACACAAATCTTTCTCATCCAGATAGCCTCAAATATTTCTTGACTTGTAACCATGTACTCTTCTTTTGTTGAGCTAAGTGCAACAGATCTTTGCTTCCTACTATACCAAGAAATTGTTACTGACCCACCATTGAAAATTCCTCCTAGTGTACTTTTCATGTATGTTGGACTCCCTGCCCAATCTTCATATGTGAAACCTTTCAGCTTCACTCCCTCTAATATGTGAAACCTTTCAGCTTCACTCCCTCTGTTTTTATGTACCAAATACCAAACTGAGCAGTGCCTCTGAGGTATCTCAACACATTATTTGTTTTCTTCCAATACAATTTGTTTGGCGTCAACATTGATTGACTAATTTGGTTAACTGCATAACACATGTCCAGTTGTGTGTTCACCAAATACATAAGTGAACACACAATATTCTTGTAAAATGTAGCCTCCACTACTTCTCCTGAAGTAGCATCTTCCTTCCTCTAATTCCCTACTAGAGGATTCTCCAGTATTTCTCTCCATCTGGAACTTCTTTAGTATCTCATTAGCATACATTCCCTGAGAGACAAATAGTTCCCCATCTCCTTGCCATACTTCCAAACCAAGGAAATAATGGATGAGCCCCATGTCCTTCATCTCGAATTCTCTTGCAATATCCTTGTTAACACTGGAAAATAGTACAAGAAAAATACATTAGATAATGTCAAGCCTAAGGTACAAATAAGGATTTATAGGGAAGTAATACATTACAAGAGCTGAAAATTGTAAATTTTCGTAAGGTTAAGGAGGAAAATTTATTAAACTGCGCACAAGAAACATTGACCCTAGGAGATATTTGCGGTTTTTTCTTCGATAGCCACTAAGATCATCACAGCTATCCCTCAAAGAGCCCCACGGTCCTAAGTATGCAGAAAGTCACCATCCGGGACCACTTCACACACTTGAAGAAGAATATTCTCACTCAAGCAGCCAAGTACAGCTGCCTTGGAGCCACCTTGAGGCCTTAGTGCAACACATAAAGGAATCACCCTCCCACTCTTGTGTCAACATCCATCTTGTACAAAGAGAGGGAGGGAAAATTTGAAATTTTTATATAAAATACTTCCATGGGAAGAGAAACATGAGAACACATTGTTATACTAGCCAAATTGCTTGAGATGATGTCCAAGCAGCAAGGAAGATTGGAAGGATTCATCTGTTGGCCACCCAACACTTCAATCCAAGAGAATAAGTTCACCAAGTGTTTGTCATTCTACCATCTGTCGAGGGGATAGAGAGGCTTGCAAGAATCTTGAAGGGAAGAGACCCCCTTGCCTTGAATATTAGAGCTCCATAGCTCTAAGGATTCATTGCAAGTGATTTAACATCTTATTCTCTTATACCATCAATAACTAATAAAGGGAGAGAGTTTTCCATTTGAATTATTAGTGTGTTTGACTCGATTGAGCTTGTTATTGTACATGATTATTATTTTTTTGTTTCTTCATTAATGTAGTATGTTTTGTTTCTTACTCAGTTTACTACATGTTATTTTGTTCCACTAAAAATCTAACAAACCAATTGACATGTTACTTGCTTGTAAGAAAGTAGCCTCCCTATTAAGCACAATGTATTTCGTCCGCCCATGCGTCAAATACACTACAACAGGAATGGAGAATCCACTTCATCCTTTCTTTTAAGCTAGTGTTTGTTGTTTGCAGGTCCTATCTCCTGCCCAAATTTGCTACAAGATCACTCCTGCTTCTTCTTAGCACTTTTCAGTCACCCTCAGTGAGAAATTTGGCTCATAAAAGGCATAGTTTTTCAGTCACTATAATTTTCATGCATTCATCCCATACAAACGTTTGAACCTCGTGCCTGTGTGAAAATAAGCTGCATAGTAGGCATTGAGCTCATTTTTCACTGTTTTTTCTCATTTTTTTGCAGTTGTGAGGTGTTGGTAACCCATAAGAAATTTTCCATCACTGTGCTTTGGTATTTCATGGCTCATTAGGACACTTTTTACTCGAGCTTAGCTTAGCAAATACTTTGTTTTAATTTTATTTTTTTATCATTGAAAATCACACATAGTTTAAGTAGGGGAAAGTAAGTGGTGTTAAATCCAAAAATTCTATCTGAAAAAATTATTTTCTGGTAAAATATACCAAACACATAGAATAATTAGAAGAATAGTAAGTGGCCCATACATCTACACATCTTTAGTTAATTTATTTTTTAATTTTGTGCATTAGTTTAGTTTGACTTTTGCATTAGGATTCGGGACCAGGACCAAAATATCGAAAAGAAGGCAAGTAATCTCTGCCAGCCTTGCACCTCTCGGTGAGCCTAGGTATGCATATGAAATATTTCTTAAGATAATTTTCTATCTCCCTATAGTGAAAAACTTAGTCTAACTAGGCAAGGTGTAAGCGGCCCATTATCCGCACATTGTTTATTTTTTGCAAGGAACAATCACACATAGCGTAATTAGAGAAGGATTGTAAAATTTCACCACATATCCATATCTTATAACACTTATGATTGTACACTCCAAAGCACACACAAAGCATCGGTAATAATTGGACTAAAAGGAACCCATTGTGTTATGACCTTTGTCTCCTTCTTATAGTTACTTCACCAAGGCATACCTTAAGAAATTAAGACTCTCTAAAACTAACCACTAATTGAACTCACTAAATTCTCCCCACAGGGGCCATACAAGAAATTATAGTTCAGGTTAGGACCGTCGGGGGTAGGCATCCAATAATCCGCCATGGTCGTTCTACATTTTGAAACATATATGTTGTTATTTTAGGGAGCTTAAAATCTATCTATATGCCCACGGAACAGAATACCCGAGTGTTACAAAGATCTATTTCAAAGGGGGTTAAGATGAGGCCCAATGCGTGCGATACTCTTTGGGGCTACCTGACCCATCTAGTGCTCGGTACTGGTAGTTGAATACAAAGAAGCTCAAGACTCGAACGCTCATGTGGGACAATGGTACTTTAGTGGCAAAATCTAGGAAAACCTTTCCTATAGGTGAAGGTGCAGGCAACAGTAGATCCTCGTAACTTTACCTTAGTCGATTCTTCAGCTGCTGGAAGGCGTCACCAGTTATTTCAGGACGTTAGCCCCAGTACCCATCAAAATATATCTTCCCAAGGCCTAGTTACATTTGAGAGTGTGAGGACGGCTAGGTCTTTATAGGCTTTTGAGTATCATATGCAAAACAACAAAACCATATTTTTTTCTTGCTTGATCACATAGCATTAATCTAAAGGAAAAATTACCTTTTATTTTTTCACTTTGTTTTATGTACGTGATCATATTTGTTGTGGTAATAATCTTCCTTCTCTCAGTACACCAAAAATATTTCCATGATTAAGCTATTCGACACCATAACAGACCCAACGGGACATCTTTTATCTAGACATTTTTTGGACCTCCCCCATTAGAGGGAGGAGTGATAGGTCTTTCGCCATTTAGGCATCAAAGATGACACACTACCAACATTATAGATTCATCCTTTATAGGGGCATATTTAGTCGAAAACCCCCAAGGGTCACCCAACGCCACACCAGTGGAAACCCCAGTAGGGTCACCACACTCCACTCCTCCCATAATCCCTAGATGGAAGAGGAGTGCTACCCCTTTGGGGAGTTAGGAGAACACACAAGGTACGCCACAAGGTAATATTCCCCAGGCACCCCCCATACATCATCACACTCAGATACCTGTGTTTCCACTGTACAAAATGGAAGTTAATACTCAGTTACCATTTTAAGCATCATTAAACCTTCCAGATATATCAAAGCTAACTAATGACCCCATTGCACACAACCCCAATTTCCCCCCATGCCCACGAAGCTCCCCTCGAACATACCAAAATTTGAAGGGAAGAAAGTGGAAGACCTTGGAAATTATATTATGACTTTCCACCTATGGTGTTCATCTAATAGTATTATAGATGATACTATTCGACTGATATTGTTTCAACGCACCCTAACCGGGCATGCCGCGAAATGGTATGTGGAGCAGCGTTACGCTTCACATGGAACCTTTAGCACCCTCACTACAACATTCCTTAGTTATTTTCAGCTACCCATCCACCATGATTTGGGGATGGAATTGTTAACTCGTTTTAGGCAAAAGCCAGTTGTCCATATCTCAGACCATCTCCACGAATGGTGGCAACGTCGCAGTTTGTGCAAAGCCAAACTCGATGATGGAGTTTTACTGGAATTTTTTTTGAAAAATCTCACAACACAGATCTCAAAATATATGGCGACATAATTACCTACCTATGAAGAAGATGCCATTTGCAAATCCTGGTATCTTGAAATCATCTATACTCAGTCATGATACATTTACAATGTCTTGCCTAACGCCCCACACTTGAAAACTTATAGGGAATTTCCAGGCATGTCGAATACTGCAGAGGACTTGATTGGGTCATTGAATCAAGGTCACCTAGGCACCAATATTCAATACCCAGGTTACTCATATGATTCTACCCAGAATATGATGCAACTTGGCTACCACCAAAGTCAATCTGCACCTTTTTAGAATATGACAAATACGATGTCATCATACCACCAACATCAGGGATGATCGTACCCTCCCTTGCAGGGGACAAAATGAATAGCTAGGAGTGATGATGGAAGAGATTCCTCCCAAAAACCATACACTAACCAGGGGCAGGGAAACCAATATTCCCCCTTCCCCGCACGGAATCCACCACCGTAGAAAAATGCGCTGGTGAACTTATTGCAACCTTCTCAAGCTCAGCAGCGCCAGTCCTATGACCAAGAGAACCGTAATAATCCTCCTAATACTGCAAGAAAAAAGTCTAAAAATTAAAAAAATGGAGACTCTGGACAAGGGGGCAGTAAACAACAACGCCCCCTGGGATCTCAGTCTGGGGGCAAACCCAACCAAAATCAAAACTAGGATCAAAACCACAACTCCAAATGGCAGAACAAGAGGTCAAGTCCAAGGACAAACCATTCTTGTGCCATATGTGGTGACTATGGCCATTACAGTCATCACTGTCCCGAGCTCCTTGAACTGAAAAAAGCTTCAGGGTAACCGTGGACAAGGGGGACCTACACAGTATACTGTTATAATGCAGGATCCATTCCCCCACCAAGGAGTGGTTAATACCCAACAATAACAACCACCCAAAAATGATTCTAGGAATGGTAGCCATGAAATTTACATGACTGGCGAAGAAATATTCTTCCAGACAAGGAATATAAAATATGATGCCCCACCAGACACTAACCCATCAAGTACAAGCACGAGTGCACCTACTTCACTATTGACCATATCCAAAGTACCTATTGAGCCCCTTCTAAATATGGATAAGGGGCCAACCAGGCAAGTAGGACACCATTCAAAATCTTCCCACAACTACAACCTAGTGGATGATTTAGCACAATCACCCGCAACCATTTCAACCTTAGAGGTCCTACAATCATGCCAAAAACAACATAAAGCCTTACTTTCTGCATTAGGTGAAATCGACCCCTTCGATTCTCGTATAATGACTTTTGACAAAAGCCACCCCTAGGCTCCCTTCGTTGGTCGCCTTCCAGATACCAGCGTCAATAAAAAATATCACCATACACCGATGTATCATTGAAAAAGGTGCATCTACATGCATCATCTCCAAGTTTGTTTGGCCAAAAATGGGATCACTTGAACTGAAACCATCCGACATCATGCTTAGAGCATACGACAGGCGATCTTCAGCTCCCATCAGTCTATATCAGAATGTCCTTGTAAACTTGGCCAGAAAGATGGTACTCATATACATTGAAGTATTTGACGCACAACTCGACTAAAATATACTTATCGAGCGGAGTTATATGTATTCCATGATTTCCATAGACTCCTCCATTTTTCGGGTGATGATGTTCCCCCATGAAGATCGAACCATCACCGTTGACCAACTTACGTACTATGATAAGAAACCCATGACAACTCTCAATGTCGTTCTACCTTATGTAGACACAACTACGGAATTGCTCATGCGGTACCAAGAATATGGCCCCGGCCAGTTCAAACCATCATCATACTTAGGATCATTCTTAGGAGATCCCCCTCTCATACCAGAGGTAGTCCTAGAAATCACAGGGGCACCGATGTGCATGATGTTATCATCAAACACTGAGACCATCCTGGAGATGGAAACCAGTAGTATGGAGACCGAAGCCACTAACACTGCTTTCCTACCCCACGCCATCGCCCAAACCCCACTTTTATACCCTCCAACTAGTTTTGTCTAAACAAGTCCTAGAAAATATCACATTACCAAAGATGGATTTCTTAATACTTGTGTGGTACTTGGTCCCCCCAGAAATGCTAGAAAGTATTGGCATCACTTCTACAAGGTTAATCCTTGTCACCCCTCAACAAGAAAAAATGGTTAACGAAACACCCATAGCAACACCAGCAAAAACGACGAAGAAAAACAATAAAAAAGGGTAGAAAATAGAAAACCCTAACATACCTAGGGCATTACAACCTTGCACATTATGTGATATAATAGGCCATCCTACTAACATTTTCTTGGAGTTATATGAATTAAAACATCTTCTACACTCCGAAAGGAATGGCGTGAACTCAAGTTCCCGTAAAAAGGAACATGTCACGAAAAACCAAGGGAAATAATTGTGCACCAATCATGCATGCTCTTTATGCGACCGTTATGGGCATTACACCCACCATCGTTCATATATGCCATGATATAGGGATGCCCTGTGTGCCCTAGAGAAATCTTACCAACAGGATCCCTCAAATCCACCCATGTAAATGAACGAGGGAGGGCCTCAAACCATATTGTACCTACGAGAGGATCCTACATCCTTCTCTTATACATTTACCCCAATGGACCATAGACGAAAAATAGAGGCCACTTAGCCGGCCCCAGTTTGCGCACTATGTGACGATCCTGACCACTTAGTCACACAATGGCCTGAATTAAGGGTGTTCACCCGTTGGTACCAAATCCTTCACGTTTCCCAAAGAAACGTAGTCCGAACCACCACCTTTCAAGGGATGTAAACAACAAGGACCATACTATACGGGTCGAAGAGAGGCAACACCACCACCACTTCAAGTATCGCCCTCCATCTCCTATTCAACTCTGCAGACTGTGATGAATGTGGAGGAAATTTATTGTTGACTATGCAGCCAGAAATGTTTCCTCTGTAGATGTTATCTTGTTGACCCCGTATACTACAATGGATGAAGAGTAGTCCAATATTCATGTCGAGTGTGTTCAGGTGACAACCCGGTCTGTCATTTCCCATATATCCCCCAATTCCATTCGACGTTAAAAAATTTACACCAGGCCATAGTACACCTTTTTGTAGAAAACGAATTAGATTCAAAATCCGTGGAAAGTTCGACAACGCAATAAAATGTGACAAGCAGGCACATTTTATTCATGTTGGTAGGAAAACGAAAAATAAAGGGGCACATTGTCACCCCCAACATCCCTCCATGGATAAGACTAACCTGTGCATTATGCAACACACGTAACCATTTGGTCACCTAATGCCCTAATCTAGCTCACTCCGAAAATGGTATACAATCACTCCAGTAGCCCAAAGGGAAAGGAGTACAAAGGAAAGACATTGTTGTCTGGTTTTTCAAGGCAACCATTAGACTCGCCATTGTACTTACATCTCCCAAGTATGCCCTTTGATAGACATCATATGCTCATTGGATGCCCAATACCTGGACGTAGCTGGTCTAGAACCAAGGCAACCTAACACAAGACAACCCACCCCAACACAGCCTGCCCCTGATGCTTACCAAAACATTAGGAAGGCTAGGAAAACACATCATCCTAGCAGGGCCTAAAACCAACCAAGGACGGCATGCGGGCTATGCGATAGAATCGACCACTGAATCAATCAATGTAAGGAACTGAAGAAACTTACTAATAATATTCGCATGATCACCCGCATCCCACAGATCAGTCTCTCTAATCAAGAGAAGATCACGCACTGCTATTGCATGATTTTCTCACAATTCCACCATACGATGGATTGTGAGTACCTCCCAAGGCTATGAGCGGCAAGGGCAGCATTGATTCTAAACTCCCCAAAGGATCCAAGCTATACAAAACCAAAAAATCGGAGATGGAAAAAGTGCAATCATGCCCCAATTCCCTATCATCTCCAAGCATCCACTTCAAGGACAAATAATAGTGTTGGTTCTCATACCATCTACTCGATAAGCACCATGACACTGTGCACCATTTGCACAAGTCACTATCACGAAATAGATTTGTGATCCTTATTATGCCACGTGAGGAACATAAGCTTGCTCTCATGCAGGCCACCATAATGGAAATTTCTCCTCCATCCAACGTCGAAGACACACAAAACCACATACGATTCATCTCATCATGCATGTGAACCATGAATCGTGTTTTCTGCTCATATTTCATTGGTGTCGAGCCCGCTACAACTACAAATGTAGTTGTACCATCGACGGTGTGAACTCAATCCGTATGCACCCTATTAACCTTGTCTCATTCCACAACATCAACTACAAAATATTATTCGTTTGGGTTGACCAACTACATTAGGCCCAAACCAACTCCTCACAACCTCACATAAAATCACTCCTACTTAGATTCCTTATTCCATTCAGACAAGGATATATTGGAGGCCATGATGGAACCAGATTGTCCGTGGGATGAAATGCATCACCACTCGTTTTTTCTTCCTGAAAAAACATTCAGTCCTAAGAAGCCAGAAAACAAATAAATATACGTTATTGAATCGAAATACTTCCTCCCCTTTGGGAAAGTTGACTGGTTCAAAAACCCCATCCTGGCACCTGATGCATTCGAAGAAGGGAACATGTCCAATATTTCACCAACCATCAAGGTAAATATCTCTAGAAAACCAAGAAAAATCGAAGTAATCTCACTGGGGGCAGCATGCTCCCCAAATGAAGTAGTCTCTTACACAAACTTGCTACAAGAGTACAAAGACATCTTGACATTGGATTTTTATGAAATGCCAGGGCTTAGCCCCAATATCATAGAGAACCATATTGACACCTAGCTTGACATACCACAATACACCAAAAAATTCAATTGCACCCATCTATGGTAGAAGCAATCAAGTGAGAAATTGACAAGCTTCACAAAGTCGGGTTTATCTACCCAATAGCTTACACATCATGGGTTTTCGGCCCTGTTTCCATCATGAAAAAACAAGGGCACCATTCGCGTTTGTACTAATTTTCAAGATTTGAACAAATCTTGTCCAAAATATGACTACCCTACCTCGTTCATCGACCAAGTAATTGATTCTTGTGCCAGTCATGAGGCCCTGTCCTTCATGGATGACTTCTCATGGTATAACCAAATTAAAATTCGACATACCGATCGATACAAGACAACATTCACCACCCCTTGGGGCACATTCACATACCAAGTTATGTCATTCGGTCTTAAAAACACCTCACCGTTCAATCCAAGAAGCGCATTGATCATCTGGAATATTTACGATTGGTATTCCAAAGATGCCAACATTACAACCTATGCTTGAACCCTCTCAAGTGTGTCTTCTACGTCAAATCAAGTCGACTATTAGTATTTATAGTATCCCAACAAGGGATCAGAGTGGACCCCCTCAAGGTCCAGGCCATGAAAGAGGTTCCACTGCCAAAACTCCTCAACCAACTCCAAAGATTATAGGGGAAAGAAAATTTCCTGAGATGCTTTGTCCCAGATTACACCACTTTTGTGCAATGATTTCTACCCCTTCTTCATTAGGATGTCCTGTTTAAATGGGACGATCAAGCCCAACAATCATTTGAGGCACTAAAATATGCATTGTCTTTAGCCCCATTAATCAACCCACCGAATTATGACAAATATTACACCCTATATCTGTCGGCATTAGAGACTGATTTAGCCAGGATGCTAATCCAAGACGGACCCAATGGTAAAGAACACATAATTTATTACGTCAGTAAAAAATTATCAGGCCCCACATTACGATATATACCAGAATAAAAAACTACCATAGCCCTTATACACAGTTCAAAAGCTTCAGCACTACATTATCTTACAAACCACAACAGTCGTCGCAGCTATCAACCCCATGAGATACCTCTTGACCTGTTGTTGATGAACCACAAATACGCTAGCTAGGTATTCATACTGCAAGGTTTTAACCTATAGTTTAGCTCCCCCAAGAGCATAAAAGCTTTGATTTTAGACGAGTTCATCACTGACCTCCCAAGTCAGAATAAAGGATCCCCAGTCAACGACTCACTACCTGACGAACATCTATTTTTAGTGACGACTGGAGATCCTTGGTACGGTGATATCCTCTTATTTTTACGAACCCAAAGTTCAATCCAAATCTCACACGTGATGACCAAAGGCACATATACCACCAGCCCCCTAATACCTCCTCATGGGAGATGTCCTTTCTCGGCGAGGCATCGATACTATCCTACGTCGATGCCTCACGCACTACCAAGTTGAGAAAAGCCTCAATGACTATCATAGTGGACCTTGTGACGACAACATCTCTAGGATGACTACTACCCAAAAATTTCTACGGGCAGGTTATTTTTGGCCCACAATATTCCACAATTGCATTACGGTAGTCAAAATATGTGAGAGATGCCAACGCTTCCCCACAAGGAAAAATCACCTCCCTCTCCTCTGCACCCAGCCATCATATTCAGCCCCTTTTGTAAATGGGGAATTGAATTTATGAGTTGCAATCCTGTGTCATCTGGCAACCACAAGTACCTCATTGTCGTCGTCGACTATTTTACTAAATGGGCAGAAGCCATGCCCACATATGACAACACGGTAGAAACCACAGCACGTTTTTTTCTCAACCATGTCATCGCATGGTTCGGTGTACCTAAAGAGTTAGTCTTCGATCATAGAATGCATTTATAAAATGAAATATTCTAGAGCTATCTGACCACTTGGGGTTCACACATGAATTCACATCACCATACTATCCTTAGTCCAATGGATAGGTAGAAGCTATCACAAAAGTGCTTAAAAAAATATTATAGCGTATGGTGAATAACCATAAGACAAACTCGAACCACGTGGTTTTTTCCACCCTGTGGGCATACCACATGACAGTAAAAAACTCAAAAAAATTCACACTCTTCCAACTAGTGTACGGGGTAGAAGCCATGATTCCCATTGAACGCGAAATCCCCAACCTACACGCTGCCATCGAACTCCTCGATGATACCCAACATTTCGAGCAACAATTGGTACAATTATAACTACTCGATGAAAATCGATGAGAGTCATTCTAACATAATGAGGCACATAAAAAACGAGTAAAATAATCATTTGATCAAAACATCACCCCTCGCTCATTCACCAAGGGAGATTTATTCCTTTGCTACGATGTCACAAAAGAGGCCCTAGGACCCCGAAAGTTCGAAACATTATGGAAAGGTCCCTACATCATAAAAAATTTCCCCCTGAAGGGGGAATACATCCTGTCAGAGCCCGAAAATACATGCCTAGCTAACCCTGTCAATGGGCTCTACCTCAAGAAATTTCACCCATAAGGGCAAGAGGTCTCAGACTTAGAAATAAGATACATGTAGCATAATATATTTTTGTAATGATTATAAGCATCAAATACTTGTTCTAAAAAATACTCTGGTGTCACATATGGATCATCCCCCCATCCACTATTTTGGATTCGTTGATGGAGCCTCGCGATGGTCTCAAAATCTAGTAGCAGCCGTCTAGGCCATTTACTATCGTGATTGATTTCCATTCTTCACCAACAGAGTATGCATCGGTTTAGCCACCAATAATCAGGTATAATAAGATGTAGTCATTAGGCTGTTGAGTGATGCCTTCAACCAAGGCATTCTCCATCTACATATCTACCGTGATTCCCAGCTAGTGGTTTTGCAGTTAAACCTAGATTTTGAAGTACATGATTCTCAACTATTTAGGAAGTATTTTTCATGCAATAAAATTAAGTCTTCAGTTTGATCAATTACATTCACACATATACCAAGAAATCAAAACCAGATAGTTGATTGCATAGCTAATCACATTCTAGACTGGAATGCATCTCATATAAACCATCATCCATAGAAAAGAAAA
Organism: Pinus albicaulis; assembly: GCA_034641835.2. Lineage (NCBI taxonomy): Eukaryota > Viridiplantae > Streptophyta > Pinopsida > Pinales > Pinaceae > Pinus > Pinus albicaulis. Next base: position 581,616,991 of record CM076572.1, on the reverse strand, counting down.
AAACATAACAAATAGATATTCATCATAGGTACACGACACCCATGAAATAATATGACAAAAGGCACATCATCAGAGCCGCAAAATAAATATCTTGCATATATACATCAAAAAATATATGAGTCACAATATACAATTCATGGCCCTAACCAGAAGGCCAGCCCAAAAATATGCCTACATGTCATCAAAAATAGGGAAGCATTCTCATAACATGTGATTTCCATGAATACACAAATTATCTAGGGCTGAGCCACACCAGGTGGGTCCTCTAGACTAGCAGCTACACTCAGTGCCAGTACAAGTGCAACAACCAAAACAACAAGTTCCATATGACACAATGTCGGGTGATGCGCCCTATCTCGAGCCATCAACACCTCGATCGATGTGTCTTCCAAATCATCCACAAAACCCCAGTTCGGTGTGCCCCGGGTCAACCTCTCCACCTAAACCCATGATTCGGATAAGTCTGGTGTACGAGCCTCAGCAGCAGCTAACTCATCCTCGACCACCGCCACCCAAGCCTCAGCCACCTCAACACGAGCAAGAAGGGCAGTGTCCCCAGTAGCATGGCACTGCTGCCCTCCGCTGAGGGGCCAACACCACCACCTTGCCCCCCAACCTAGGGCTGACCATCCCCACTTGGGTCCCTCCTCGGTGGCTGATTTGCCACCAAGCAGGAAATATGACGCACAGTCACCCCCACATCTGCATGAGAAACAAGGATAGTGTCAATGTCACCATCAACAGACATAAAAATATACACATCATAAAATCCTCAAAAATGAAAACAATATCAAAGGTGATAACTACTGGCCCCTATACGTAACCTGATGAAAGGCCCATGTACAGGTCCCCTCGAAATTCCATCCCCCAGTAGGGATACTCCAAGAAAATCTACAAGTTTTCTTGGAACCATGCCTCTATGGTCGCATCCCAATACTGACATGCCTTCCATCCTCCGCCATGGGGCATCAAGGGCGCCGATTGCTACATCCGAGGATCCCTACAAGGACCAATGGTCACAGACACAATCAGTCGTAGCATAACCACCCTCTCGAACATGATGCTGCAAAGGATTCTCGCATATGTGAAAACTCTGGAAGATCCTCCCCAAGCCTTCCCTAGCTATGATACCATGCCATCATACACATGGCGCACCCAGTAATAAATGTGACCCGCCCATAGCAAGTGCAAGACACCAATATGTAGTCCTGACACCCTATTGAGCGACGACAACCCTGTCAAGCGAACTATCATCTCTAGGGCACACCGATCATATAGGTCAGTTACTGACTTGATGTGGACACACCCCTGGGTAATCAACACACTACCGCAATGCTACGTAGCCCAACATCGGATACTCACCCTACCAGGAGGGACCGAGAAAGGTAGCACCTTGCCCTGAGGCAATAGGCCAGTCACAAATTACACATCCATCTCCAGATGGATGACAACATCTCTACGCCGCAGGACCATCACTCTCTATCTCCTGTTCCAAAAACGGACCAGGAAATGAAACAAAATATCCTATGATCTCAGGATGTCATTCTCTAGAAACTTTAGCAAACCCCACTGTGCTAAGAGCCTCCGTGCATTAGCATCCTAAGCCACAAAAATGCATAGGTTAGGCCAATCCCACTCACGCCACAACATCCTGTTACCAGAGGAAAAACCAAACCAGTGACCCAAAAATTAAAAAAAAATCATTTTTTTTTTCTTTTGGCCTATCATCGCGCCTGTTTTCTACACAAGTGCAATGTCTTGCGTGTCTGTATCAATAACATATGCGTGGTTCATCACACAAAATTACTACCAAGCGCGATAACCTCGCGGGAAATTTCCCTTCTCCGAGAGGTTCGCACATCTCTGCCTCGATCGCCCGCACGATCGAGGCAAAAAAGAGGTAGGTAATCTATAAAAATCATATTTGTATGAACCCCCCCCCCCAGGAAAAACTGAAAAAATTGAAAAGCAGGATGTTCAGGGCCCTACCTGACACTGACAACATGAATCCCAGGTACTCAGGCTGATCGCAATGGTAAGAAATGCTGGGTAGCAGGGGCTTAACTTTGACCTCAAACTCTCAAACGAAACAATTGAATTGAAATGAGCCATATTAGTCAATATATCACCCTTTTCTCATTATTTTAAAAACCATAACGGGAGCTCAGAATGCCCAATTGCAAAACCATAAGAAACACAGTGATCAACACCTCATTATGTCCAAAGTAGGCTTCACACATCCACGCCTCATAAAAAATCATTTTTCAGTTATGACAAGTACGCCCTCTCTTATCTCTTTCCATTCAACATTATTTTTGATATGTTTGAATATAAAATATGCTTTCACTTGGGGTATTGGTTGCAGGTATTACAAGCACGACAAATCAATTGTTTCCCCAGCCACTAAAGGTACAAGAGTAGGTATCATTCTATCCCTAGCATGATAGGATCCCCAAAGAAGCTTTGCATATCCTGAGATCATTTCTCCACAGAAATCAACCATAGGTTCAATTCACCTGACCATTTTTATCATCACCTCATCTCGCACATGATAAATATTATTGTAGGTCGGTAGAGCCTCACCCTCCATGGCGTCCATCACTCAAGTAGACCATACATCAAAAATCGGGTACCATGACCATAACATCCAAGTCCAGGAAGCACTTCATGTTCATTCATCCATCATGCATCAATTCAAGTTTTACCCATGTCACAATAAAACCCCTTTCCCAGACTACCATTCTCATAATGTAATATTCCTAAATTAGCTTACAACTAATAGGAATATTAATTTTTCCTTAAAATCAAGTTGAATGAATAAATGAGCAAGGAGGCTCATTAGTTTCTTAAGCAAGAATAAAAATCCCTCATAGTGTGAAAGGGGATCATGTAATAACTAGATCAAGCATCCACATGTGTGAACAAGGTCTAAAATGTGTGGACAAAGTCAAGTTTGACCAAGTCAACAACATTTTATATGAGGAGTGGATCCTAAATAAAGACAGCCTAATGTGAATGGAAATCAATCTATCTAGTCAAAATGAAGACACCTTGAGTCTAAAAAGGGACAGGGCATGAATATCCAGTCAAGGTTGACTAAATCAAACAACGTTGTAAAGGGATGAGCAAGGCACATAGAGACAACGTAATTATAGTGGAGGAGCCTTTGCATGGAAGCAACCTCATAGTGGGGTGGGACCCTTGGTGGGGAAGCTCATCAACTATATAATGGAGGAGATGGCAACCATATGAGGGATTGGAGATTATATTTTATGTGTTATGTTTAGACTTCCTGCATACTTTGGTTGTTTAGCTAAGTTTGCTGCACTGCTTAGTGCAAGGGCTTTCCCAGGTAGGGATTCCTTACTCTTTCTTGGAGATCTTGTCTAAGAAATATAAGAGGAGATTTCAGAGCTGCATTTTCCACTACCTGGTGCTAGACCAAGAATTTACCTTCAGCAAAAAAACAGTCCCTTTATAAAACTACGTTATTTCTTAAGGTGTGCAGTGGGAGGGGTCAAAACCCCATTTTTGTGAGCTAGTTTCCCAAGAGAAGGATCAACCTTTTCTCCAGAAAGCTAGAGAGTCTACAGTCATTTCTTGGCATATTCAGCCATTTTTATGCAGAGCTTCAGCTACACAGCATGATTCAGCCACAGATCTGCAGCAGTTCTTCCTTGTATATCATTTCCGTCAAGAAACCCTTGCTGGGTCTTCTTGGATCTGTATAAAAGAGACTAGATCTCTGTTTTTATGCCTCATTGAGTAATTTAATAGAAGATCTGATATGTATCTCTATTATCTGAGTTTTATCTCCATTATACTACGTAGTCACTTATGCAGCAATTTTTGTGTGTTGCAGCCTTGGGGTTTTATCAATTTTAAGCTGTTTCGAGCATGGGAGGCTTGTTTAACTAGGCTAAAGGCATTTGTTTTTGAAAATATTTTGCATGCATGTCCTATATTACATATAATAAGGGACACAACCGTTATTTTCCACTGTTATAACTCCATGTTCAGAAAATAACGTTTTTGGGGCCAATATTACTTCTTTTCCCCACTTGGAGGCATTGGATGAAGACATAGTTTGTTGTTGTGATTGTTATTTGATGGATACATGTTTTAATACACTACATAAGTTGATTTCTTATTGTTCTCCAACTTTGGAATACTTTAGGGTATTCTTATTTTTGTAGAAAATCCCTATTTTGGGATATTACAGTGGTATCAGAGCATCAATCTTGGCTCAGCCTGTGAGCTTCAAGCATATGGAGTCTTCTCATGGGGAGGAGAAGATCTGCAAGAGAGATCAAATCAAACCCTCATTTTTTGGAGAAAAGAGGTTCTCAAAACTTCTCTTTCCAAATTTTCAGGGTAAAAGCAAGGACATCAAAGAAGTGAGGAGGGAAAAACATGAAGATCCCTCAACAAGATCTATAAGATCTACACAAGGAGAAGGTTATAAGTCCTCATCTTATGGATATGAGCACTCAGCCATATCATCAGATCTACCACGTTCTATCAGCAACTTCTTCATGAAGAGGAAGAAAGGAGGTGTGCTAAAGAAAGAGACTCTTGGAGAGTATTTGCGGGAATATGAAGCTCAATCTAAGGAGTTCAAAGATAACTTGAACTTCCAAGGGTTTTGCAAGATCAAGGAGGGAATAAGCACAAGGAGCAATCAACATGGTGTGGGTAGATTCTTCCTATATACTTTTGATGGATCACCTAAATGTCCAGCCAAAGTTTGGGTGGAGTAGTTAGAAAAATTTGTGCAACAAAATCAAATTTCCGAAATTGAAGCCATCAAAGTAGCAGCACTGCATTTTGAGGGTAAGGCCTATGCTTAGTGGTTGTTTGAATTTTTTTCCTTAATAAATGCAAATACACCTACTTATGCAAATTTTATTGAAATATTAGTAGAAAGGTTTGATGAAACTTCATGTGTAACATCTTCTATTGAAACTATCAAACCATATCAAACAAATCTTTTGCATGAGTTGGAAGGGTCTATAAATCCAACTCCATTTCTGAAAACCATGGAAGAGGGTGTAAGCTTGTTTGATACCTTGCCAAGGGCAAGATTCCATTTGATGAAGGGCTTTCTTCTCAAGAGGAAGGCATGAAGATTCCTCCTTCAATAGAAGACCGAGATCTAAGGTCTCTTATTGATGATAAGGCAACTTCAACTATTGAAGAGGAGGAAGGGAATGCAGGAGATGATAACGCAGTCATAACAAGAGCACCTTAAGCACCTCTTGATTGGAGGAAACCTAAAGTGTTCTCTCAACTATGGGCAGCATTTGCATACTTGGCTAAGGAAGGAGCCTTGGGAGAATCTAGCACAACGTAGAGAATCTCTCATGAATTTAGGAGAGAGGTAAGCAATTTTCTGAAATGGACATTGCTATCTCCCACTCAGTTATCTGCGCTGAGAAAGGAGAAATCAGAAGTCTATGATGGCATGGACAAGAGGACACATGGCAACTCCATATCTTTGGGGCAGTCCATGGTATCTTCATTCACAAAAGAGATTTCTGAACATGATAAGAGGATGTTAACACTCTTGCATGCATGGGGAAAATTAAGGAAGTATTGGAAGACAAGGACTTTCCAAGGAGAGGTTGATTTCCATCTGCTTCAATCTTGTCTTGAGCAATATCAGCTACAAAGGAGGCAGAAAAAGGAATATTATAATACTCCAACATGTGATTTTGACATCAAGCATGTCAAAGGGGAGAGCCATGATATGACAGGGGCTGCATTTCAGACCTCTACAACGCTGTCATTTTTGGGACGCCTAGATCCTTATTGGGATTCCCAACTCAAGATGGAATACTCCAAGTACCTTTTCTCATGTGAGGTTCTTGATGGGAAGGTAATGGATGGGAGGTATAAGGTAGTTAAGGGAGTCATTTATTTCCACGATCATATCTATTTGGTTAGAGGCTCCAAGCTCAAGGATAAACTACTAAATGCAACCTATGAGATCCTGCTTTCCAAACCCACTGGTTTCATTATAGCATACCATACTATCTTAGATGGATTCATGTGGGAGAGTTTCAAAGAAGAGATGCACTCTCATATGGAGAAGTGCATGGATTATTTTTTAGATAAGGAGGAACATAACTCTTGAGAAAAGCCATCATTCACACATCCTTACTCATTGAATGTGAGAGGGAACTCATCCATGAGTTACCTCACTAATGAAAAACAAGTGTGTGGAAGTGATTGCATCTTTGAATATTATGATGTATTTCCTATATGCTTGCATTTTTCTAACATTCACTTGCAGGGCTTTGCTCCAAGAAGGAGGGGGGGAATTTTGTAGCACCTTTGCATTTTCTTGAGGACAAGCAACATTTGGGAGGGGGAGACTATAATATTCCTAAATTAGCTTATAGCTAATAGGAATATTAATTTTTCCTTAAAATCAAGTTGAATGAATAAATGAGCAAGGAGGCCCATTAGTTGTTTAAGCAGGAATAAAAATCCCTCATAGTGTGAAAGGGGATCATGTAATAACAAGATCAAGCATCCACATGTGTGAACAAGGTCTAAAATGTGTGGACAAAGTCAAGTTTGACCAAGTCAACAACATTTTATATGAGGAGTGGATCCTAAACAAAGACAACCTAATGTGAATGGAAATCAATCTAGCTAGTCAAAATGAAGACACCTTGAGTGTGAAAAGGGACAAGGCATGAAGATCCAGTCAAGGTTGACTAAATCAAACAACACTGTAAAGGGATGAGCAAGGCACATAAAGACAGCGTAATTATGGTGGAGGAGCCTTTGCATGGAAGCAACCTCATAGTGGGGTGGGACCCTTGGTGAGGAAGCTCATCAAATATATAATGGAGGAGATGGAAACCATATGGGGGATTGGAGATTATATTTTATGTGTTCTTTTTAGTCTTCCTGCATACTTTGGTTGTTTATCTAAGTTTTCTGCACTGCTTAGTGCAAGGGTTTTCCCGGGTAGGGATTCACTACCCTTTCTTGGAGATCTTATCTAAGAAATCTAAGAGGAGATTTCAGAGCTGCATTTTCCACTACCTGGTGCTAGACCAAGAATTTACCTTCAGCAAAAATGCAGTCCCTTCAGAAAACTGTGTTATTTCTTAAGGTGTGCAGTGGGAGGAGTCAAAACCCCATTTTTGTGAGCTAGTTTCCCAAAAGAAGGATCAGCCTTTTCTCCGGAAAGCTAGAGAGTCTACAACAATTTCTTGGCATGTTCAGCCATTTTTATGCAAAGCTTCAACTACACAGCGTGATTCAGCCACATATCTGCAGCAGTTCTTCCTTGTATATCATTTCTGTCAAGAAACCCTTTCCGGTTCTTCTTGGATCTGTATAAAAGAGACTAGATCTCTGTTTTTATGCCTCATTGAGTAATTTAATATAATATTTGATTTGTCTCTATATTTTCTAAGTTTGATATCCATTAGACTGCGCAGTCACTTATGCAGCCATTTCTGTGTTGCAGTCTTGGGGTTTTATCAATTTTAAGTTGTTTTGAGCATGGGAGGCTTGTTTAACTAGGCTAAAGGAATTTGTTTCTGAAAATATTTTTCATGCTTGTCCTATATGACATATACTAAGGGAAAAAACCATTATTTTCCACTGTTATAACTCCATCTTCAAAAAATAATGTTTTTGGGGCCAATATTACTGCTTTTCCCCACTTGGAGGCATTGGATGAAGACATAGTTTGCCGTTGTGATTTTTATTTGATGGCTATGTGTTTTAATACACTACATAAGCTGATTGATTGTTGCTCTCCAACTTTGGAATACCTTAGGGTATTCTTATTGTTGTATAAAATTTCTATTTTGGGATATTACACATAAGCAGATCAAATACGCACCACCACGTCTTGAACTTGGCCTACCACACCCCCATCAACATACCCTATCTATGACACTTTTCATCCGCTTCACCACCCTCGCACTGAGACCAACTAATGGGGCCCCCACCCTCAGCAAAACACCCTCCTCACACCATAAGTGATGAATTATTTTCATGTTTATTGGGGCACTCATCTTTGTGCTCATACATCCAAACTAATTATATTTTATTTTGGCAAGTGTACAAATATTTTTTAGGAAAGCACTCCCACCCATCCATCCACATTTCTCACCACTTATTATATTAGCCAAAATTATTATTACAAATGTTTCATTTTAATATTTTTTTATTAAAATTTGAATGATTCAAATTCTACTTTGCAAATTTGTGTTAGGGATGCTTATGTTGAAATTGTCTTACACTTTTGTGATAAGAGGGAAAAGTTAAAAATACTCTTAACTTGAGATCTAGGGAAAGGTTAAAAATACTCTTAACTTGAGATCTATCAAGTGTTGAGAGGGATCAAAACCCTAGAGGTGCAAAAGGTTCTTCAAGTCTCAAAAAAGAGGTTTCCACCTAGAGATATTTTATTCCTCTCCGTGCTTAGATCCAAAGTTAAGATGGATATACGCTAGTTTTAGTATTTTTTAATTAAAATTTGAATTATTCAAATTCTATGTCGCAATCATTAATGAAAATTTAAATGTAAATTATTTTCTCATCTAAATCACTATACTAAAACCATACAAATTCAATAATTTTGATAAAATATTGTGCTAGGGATGCTCAGGTTGACTAGATTGACAACACTGATGTGAATGGTAAGGAAAAGTTAAAAAGACTTACCACTCATTCTATTAGCCAAATTTATTTATTTTTTTCGTAAATTTGGCAGGATTACCTCTTCATCATGTCCAATATTTCACCCCATCGAGTCGGGGAATTGAACCAGTGACTTTGCAGTAAGTGCCTTAACAGAACACCTGATCACTGTCTATCCAAGACCCCAAGATTATTGGGAAAATTTATTATTACAAATGTTTCATTTTAATATATTTTTTTTATTAAAATTTGAATGATTCAAATTTTGTGTTGCAATTATTAATGAAATTTAAATGTAAATAGTTTTCCTATCCAAACTACTACACCAAAGCCATAAAAATTTGATAATTTTGATAAAAAATTGTGTTAGGGATGCTCATGTTGAAACTAGCTGACACTATTGTTATAAGAGGGGAAAGTTAAAAATACTTGCCACACATTTTATTAGTCAAATTCATTATTATAAATGTGTCATTTTAATATTTTTTAATTAAAATTTGAATTACTCAAATTCTAGGTCATAATCATTAATACAAATTTAAATGTAATTGCACCAAAGCCATACAAATTCAATAATTTTGATAAAAAATTGTGCTAGAGATGCTCATGTTGAAATTGAGAATTAAGCCAACACTATCGTGATTGGTGAGAAAAATTAAGAAAACTTATCACCCATTTTATTAGCCAAATTTATTATTACAAATGTTTCATTTTAATATTTTGTAATTAAAACTTCAATTATTCCTCTAAAGTAGTTAAAATAACTTACCACTCTTTCTATTACCCAAATTTATTATTAAAAATATTTCATTTTAATATTTTTTAATTAAAATTTGAACTATTCAAATTCCATGTCACAATCATTAATGAAAATGTTAATATAAATTGTTTTCCCATTTAAACCACTGCACGAAAACCATACAAATTCAATAATTTTGATAAAATTTAATGATAAAGATGCTCATGTTCAAAGAAGGTCAACACCATTGTGATAGAAGATAAAAATTAAAAAACCACTTACCACACATTCAATTAGACAAATTTACTATTATAAATATTTCATTTCTAATTAAAATTTGAATTATTAAAATTATACTTATATTCCTCTTACAAAACAAACATAAATACAATATAATCTAAAAATGCAAATATTCATAAGAAACATTTGGGTTATTTCTTAATCTATGAACATTATTATGTAGTGGAACTTTGGACTTTACTAAAGAAATGTATCTAACCTTCAAGATGTTTCTAGAATCACTTCACCAAAAACTTAATTATCGTAATCAAATTTTATATATAATGAATTTGGGTTTCGACATTGAAGTTGTTGTTTTTCCTCTCAATCTTTCCGTTATTAAGAGCTATAATTAGCCAGAAAATTAAAAACCAGTGACGCTTCTCCATGATCATCGCAAGTTGGAACTTCAAACATCAACTTGACAATATGTTGGTTAGTAATTTGTACAAATTTTAAATAATTAGAAACTGTAAATTCAATACGACTAGCCTAGGTATATCTTTCTTTCTCATCCTAACTTGAATTTCAAATATCAAATATCAAATATCTATTAGTAATTTGTACAAATTCAAAACAATTAAATAGTGTAAATACAATATCACCATTTTAAGATTATTTTATTTTCAAATCTATGAAGGGTCTAAAGGGATCAAACTTTTTTTCACTTTGAATCTCTCTCTTGAGGTGCAAACTTTTTTTAGAGTGTAAAGACATTATTCCTCTTGGCATTTGGTAGATCCTGAGTTAAGATTGACCTAGGATGGTTTAATTACTAGCTTTACATAGAACGCGTTAGAAAAAAATATCATGAGAAAAACCATGGGTTAAAAGTATTATGGGAAAAAACCATGGGTTAAGTATACCATGAAAAAAAACCCTTGGATTAAAAAAATTATGTTTTTATTTTATTTTATGTTATTTTGTTTTGTTTTGTTTTGTTGTATTTTGACTCGGTCAAAATATTAAACATTACTAACATCTCCCCTATACTGGGTGGGAAAGGACCTTTTAACTGAAAAATAAGTAACTACTTTAAATCCATTCTCTTCTATTTTTTTTCAAATTCTATCTTGAGTTTTGGCCTTACCAAGGATCAAGAAAACCATTGATAACTTGACCAATCCAAATTTATACAAACACCCCAACATCTTAGACACATAAAATAATAATTATAATTATCAAATTAAAATAATAATTTTAATTTTAATTTCACTAAATCAACATAATATTATATTATTATATTAGATGATGATCAATTTGTAACCTGAAATGATCTCTTTAATTTTAGAATTAAATTATATATATATATATGTGTGTGTGTGTGTGTGTGTGTGTGTGTGTGTGTGTGTGTTTTGTAAAATGGAGTGACCTCCTTAATTACGGTGGAAAAATATCATGTTTGAGTGATGATGATATAAATCAACCATTGCAATTTTAATTATATCTCAATTCAGAAATTGAAAGTGAAGATAATCATTCACTCACAATTTTGACTTGTGATTATAATTATCAAATCACTTTTCCTCTATAAAATATTGTCTCATCAATAATTTTTATGTCAATTTAATTAATTATAACTTAAAAGAATTTTTTTTAAAATTAACCATTAAGATAGAAAGTGATTAAGTCGTTGAAATGATATAATTTGACTACATGTTATAAACTTACTGTTGCTTCAAAACTGTGAAATTGTAGATATTACACCTACAAAACTGACTCTTTACTTGCAAGAAATCCAAATTTCATTTCATTAGTACTAGGGCTACTCTCTTATCCACCCATTCATTGGTACTAAGGTTGCTCTCCTATCCACCCATTCAATTTACCTACAATGGTTGCATCATCTCCCACATATTAATCAGGTTGACTACAGTATAGGTACAAAGAACATCTCTTACTCTCTTTCACTCTCTCCTTATCTTGAACGACAGATTTAATCTCTGTAAGTTGATGTTTGAATGCTATCTATATTTATATTGTAGATAGATGGATGGGTGCTAATAAACTACACCTTTTTGGACACTCTGCACAGGAATGGAACCATTTCACTGCGGCTTTACGGAAGGCTGGTGTGACAAGATGTGGACTCAGGGATGTAAACATCTGGGATGTAAACATCTGGGATGGTCCCACCCAGGGAGGAGCCCTCATTGTTAAAGACATTTACAGAAGCTTGTGACCTCCCTCACCGGATCTGGATTAGACCTGGTTCAAACATGTATGGGGAATACACATGCCTTTGAATATTACTTTATTTGTGTGGCTTACTTGGCAGAACAAAGTTCTTACATGGGACAATTTATGCCATAGATTTTTTATGGGACCTAGATTATGCTCGCTGTGTAGATCCGATGAGGAGTCTGTGGTACATATTTTTCTCAATTGTCCATTTTCTATTCAAGTATGGGATCATATCCTTTATCATCTAAACTATCTTTTCATTCAATTTCACTCCATCCTTCATTGTTTTCTATAGGATTTCAAAATCCAGGTTATTGATTCCCGCATTCCATTTTTCACTATATGGGAACTTTGTGTAGAAATTATACAAATAATATGTATACTAATGGATTCAATCCAATCATGCAATCTACTAAAACAACATACTGAATCCTTCTACAATATTTGCGGAAAAATAAAAACGATCGCACAATTGCACACAGTAAGAGAAAGAAGCAAATCAATCGCACAACACCGATATTTTTCCTGGGGAAAGCTTTTTGCTCAAAACTAATATATCTATATTGTATAATGAACCAAGGAATCATGAAACAATATAATGCACTCTTCTCACAAGAGTCTCCTACACTCTACCAACTGTCTCACACTGATCCAGACAAAATCAACCAACACTTAGCCAATTTCCTGCCTCTGCTCAGCCTGCCTTGCTCAGGTAATCCCCAGGCAATTAATCCCTATTAAATAGGATAACTATCCTTCCTTGACTTTGCAATGCCTCATGGGAAATCCTATGGTTATATAACTGCATCTGGGCAGTTTGCAAAAAATACAACTGATAGTTAATATCCATTTAACCTCTATCTCAACTAGGTCTTCATCAGAACTGACATGCATGCAACTATTAATAGTAAATAATCAACCACTTGACATATCACTGCATGTGAATTAAATCTGATTTAATTCACTTGACCTCTCACTAGTACAGCAATCAGTTACAACTAATTAGACTAACTTTAACTCACTTAATAAAGTTAACTGATTTCTCATGCATTAAACTAATGCACTAACTGCAACTTGGACTCTAAAACAAATAGAATCACTCTACATGCCTCACCAACCACCCTCAACTCAAATTTCATGAGCTAACTGAGTCTATCACACTCATTTAAATATTACAAGTGATTATGAGATAAGATTACAATTTATTGTCCAATTTAATTAAGGGAAAATTAAATTAGACACATTTCCAATTTATTTAATAAATTGGCTCGCGCACTAATATTTCGCTAGGACCCATCACTCTGTGACCTGTGATCCCACTCTAGTAAGTGTGTTTTCATGTTGTCTCTGGATGCCAATTTCACTGTTTCTTATTGAAAATTTCAATACTCCCTCTCAACAAGAAAGGAATGAATCTGTCACGATCCGGTACCTTTGGAATGTTCTTGCATGCAACACTTCCTAGTGTTTTTCGCACATGAAACTCTCCTGAAACTGAATAGCATCCAACAACTGAATCAGTATAATGCTTTTTTCATCAGAGTCTTCTGACTGCTCAATCCTACTACACATTTCTACTGGACTCTCTGTGCTGCTGACATCTGCATCCATGCACTCTGCACTGCTGCCAACTCTGATCTGCGTTCTAGTATTCGACACCTGTCACTTTGATTCATGTATTTTTGACATCTAAATTTATCAATCTAACCAATCCTTCCTGCTACTGCTATATTGTGGGCTCCTTGTAGCTAGGTTCAATCGATGAGACACACCATCTCAATGAATCATGCCCAATTTTTTTTCTTGGGATTAATTTTGCACATCACTCCACCTCTCACCTGGAAGTATAGTTGCATATACTCCCTCTACCCATCTGGCTCGAAATTTCCCCCTCCTAGAGGTCATTTCTTGGGTGGACTCTTCCACTCAGTCTTCTCATTTCTTCTCCAATTGTGGCTCATCCACAACCTTCTAAGATTTATTCTAAGGTTGCATGTTGAGAGATAATTGTTCCCTCTCAACCACCAAGTCATTAACCATTTCTTTTCTCCTCAAATATTTGCATGCATCCTCAACCTTGAGAGCATACAGGTTCTTAACTCTTGAACTGGTCTGCTTCACCTGTCCCATGGCTATGTTTTTAAGGAAAAAATTTCCTTTTCTAAACATCACTTCATAACCATGGTCTTCCAATACCACTACTGAGACAAGATTCTTCCTTAGGCCTGGAACATACAAAACATCTACTAGTCTGAGATGGGAGCCATTCTCCCTCTGAAAGGTATATGTACCTATGTTGGTCGCGCTATACCTCCCGTCATCTCCAAACTCTATGTTATGTTGGAGGTCCTTCTCCTCCAAGTCATAGAAGAGATCTCTATTCCCCTTCATATGGAATGACGCACCGTTGTCTAAATACCACAATATTCCTCTTCATTAGTCTTAGATGAGGATCCATCTCTGGTATTTCGCCTGAATTATTCTTGTACCAAATTTGACCAAAGTCGCTCCCAATCTGGTAAATTCTCCCTCCCATTCACTGAGTCCTGGTAACTACGCCAGCTCTTGGGAAGGCCTAGAACTGCTAGGATCACCAATTCATCATCTGCTACGGTCACACCAACACTTCCAAGCACAACTGGACATTGAGTGAACTTCGCCAAGTATGTTCGTCCTTCTCCTCCAAGTCACGGAAGAGATCTCTATTCCCCGTCATATGGAACGAGGCACCGTTGTCTAAATACCACATGCATCCCATTACAGTGATGGCCATGCATGCAATGAGAGTAAAATCAAGCTCGAACTGTGAAGCCAATGCTTCACCTACTGCAACTACATTCTCCTTCTCGCTTGCCTTATTCTTTGGAAAACTTGTAGCATAGTGCCCATGCTCGTGATAGTGAAAACATCTAATCTTGGACAAGTATTTCATGCCCACTTTGACTTGGGATTTCTTTCCCTTGGCCTTCTTTGCCTTATTTTCCAAGGCACAATCTTCCTCTTCATTAGTCTTAGATGAGGATCCATCCCTGGTATTCCTCTTGAATTCTGCTTCTACCAAATTCGACCAAAGTCGCTCCTAATCTTGTAACTTCTCCCTCCCATTCACTGAGTCCTAGTAACTATGCCAGCTCTTGGGAAGGCCTAGAAGTGCTAGGATCACTAAGTCATCATCTGCTACGGTCACACCAACACTTCCAAGCTCATCTCGACATTGAGTGAACTTCGCCAAGTATGTTGGTACCGTATCGCCCTCCTCCTTATTGACTTTCCCGAGCTTGTCATTCAGCGCCAACTTCCTTTGGTCACTGTTATTCTGAAACAGATTTGTCAAATCCTTCTGCATAGCATATGGAGTCGCCTTGCCATGGAGACTTGAGACAATGTGATCTCGAACTCCCTCTAATAATATCCTCCTCACCCTCACTACCTTCTTTTGCCAAGCATCAAGAAGAGCAGCGTCTACTGCTGTGGGCTTGGGTATATCATTACCAATGAATTATTTCAACCCGTTGTCCTCCAGAACTTCCTCCATTTTGTCTTTCCATGCAATATAATTAGAACTCCCTTAAAGTGCATATTCCAATCTTAATCCACTGAAAGACATCTTGATCTTCTTGTCGCACCAACGAAAGTATCTGCAAGTTTGAATATTGTTCAACACAAACTCAATTTCTTCTCCACTATAGTGATTTCTGGCGCTTTGATACCATGTAGAAATTATACAAATAATATTTATACCAACGGATTCAATCCGATCATGCCATACACTAAAAAAATATATTGAATCCTTCTACAATATTTGTGGAAAATAAACATGATTGCACAATCACACCAAGTAAGAGAAAGAAGAAAATCAATCGCACAACACACATATTTTTCCCGGGGAAAGCTTGCTGCTCAAAATTGATCTATCTCTATTTTATAATGAACCAAGGAATCATAAAACAATATAATTCACTCTTCTCACAAGAGTCTACTACACTCTACCAACTGTCTCACACTGATCCGGACAAAATCAACCAACACTTAGTAAATTTCCTGCCTCTGCTTAGCCTGCCTTTCTCACACAATCCCTAGGCAATTAATCCCTATTAAATAGGATCATTAGCCTTCCTTGACTGTGCAATGCATCATAGGAAATCATATGGTTATATAACTGCATCTAGGCAGTTTGATAAAAATACGACTGATAGTTAACATCCATTTATCCTCTGTCTCAACTGGGTCTTCATCAGAATTGACATGCATGCAGCGATTAATAGTAAATCATCAGTCACTTGACATATCAATGCATGTGAATTAAATCTGATTTAATTCACTTGACCTCTCACCAGTACAACAATCAGTTACAACTAGTTAGACTAACTTTAACTCACTTAATTGAGTTAACTAATTTCTCATGCATTAAACTAATACAGTAATTGCAACTTGGACTCTAAAACAAATAGAATCACTCTACATGCCTCACAACTACCCTCAACTCGAATTTCATGAGCTAACTGAGTCTATCACACTTAGTTAACTATTACAAGTGATTATGAGATAAGATTGCAATTTATTGTCCAATTTAATTAACAGAAAATTAAATTAGACACATTTCCAATTTATTTAATAAATTGGCTTGCACACTAATGTGTCACTAAGACCCATCACTGTGTGACCTGTGATCCCACACTAGTGTGTGTATTGTCATGTTGTTTCTGGATGCCAATTTCATTGTTTCTTGTTGCAAATTTCAACACTTTGCAATATGTCTAAGTGCCTACAACATAAAATTATCAAGTTGCGAGTAGAATATTTCAGTGGCGTGGCAAAGGATGGTGTTTGTGGTTGTGGTGTATTTTATATAGGGATGTGAATGACAAATACATCTTGAGTTGGTCTGGTGGGGAGGGAACTAACACTCAGGTGAAGTTACTGGCGCTCTGGGGCACACATTTTCTAGGAGGCTCAACATTGACCCCATACACATATATGGTGATTCTCATATCATTGGACAAGCCTTCAACTGTAGAAACACCTTCGACCCACCACACCTTCGATATTGGCGTAGAAGAACATAGGGCCTCCTTAAGACCTTTAAATCGACTTCCATTAAGCGTATCTTCCGAGAGAAGAAGTCGTAGGCATGCTAATGGAGGAGGGTCTCCTATTTTTTATCCATTCCATCGTTCGTCGGGAGGTTGACAAGGTCCACATCTATATTCCATAGCACTTTCATTTCTTCCTCAATTTTTCTCTTCTCGATATGTTTATAGTTTTTTGAGATTTGGATTGTTCCTACTTTCTCAGATGCAAGACACAAGGTCTCTCTTTCTTGTTTCTTTTTTCTCATTGTCTCATGGACAGCCTGTAGTATATGAAGGCACAATGCTCCGATGATGGATATGCACTCATTTATCTTTGTTTATTATCTTCTCAAGGTGAAGGCTGTATCAATTATTTTTTATCTACCATGTCATGTTTGTTACAAAATATGTTGGAATATGAAACGAACATATGTAAATTGTTTTAACACATGATAATGAAATAGTTTGTTTTTTTCTCTGAAAAAAAAAAGACTTCTGAAACTAAATTATTAAGTAAACTGAAACTAACAACTTCGCAACTTACTTACATAGTTCATCTCTAGAAATCTATCTACAATATTATAAATTAGTTAATGTTCACTGTTATATAAGGGATGTTAATATATAATGGTTGTGATGAATTTAATATTAATATTGAAATAACGGTTTAAAGTCCAGCGTATCTTTGGATGCTTCACAACGACATCAAGTGTTGCTCATATGAAGATGTTCTGAGAGACATTAAGTTAAAAAAGAAAGAAAATTGCAAATAACTTATGGAGAGCTTAAACAATCTTCGAAACGATGTTATGATGTCGCTGCATTTGTAAGTGAATGAATGAAGCTCAGGGGAAAGGTATAAGTCTTAGAAGGAGGTGGGAAAGGAGGTGGGTAGTGGAAGTGGCAGTGGTAGAGAGATGAATTCAAGGGGATGTTTAAATACATTTGGTGGCATGAATAAATTCGTACCCAAATATGTGTAATAGTTAGACTAAAATTAACTTAAAATTTGAAAATTTGATATAGATTGAAATGTTATTTTTTAAATCTAAAATAATATAAAAAATAATTATTAATTAATTAATTTATTATATATATATATATATATATATATATATATATATATATATATAGAGTGAGATATGGTAGTTATCTTTTGAAAGCTTTGTTAAATTTGTAAATATGATTTATAAATTATATTTTTAAAATCTGTTCATATGATGTAACATATTAGAAAACAACATTATTTTTATACATATTTTGTATAAATTTTAAAATAGTGCACGTGATGTTGATATATATACAAAATATGTATAAAAATAATGTTGTTTTCTAATATGTTACATCATATGAACAGATTTTAAAAAGATCATTTATAAATCATATTTACAAATTTAACAAAGCTTTCAAAAGATAACCACCATATCTCACTCACTATACACAGCGTACAAAATATAAAACAATAAACAAAAAAACATTTTTCCCTTGAAATCTCCATGCTTAAGCTTTTCTTAGACAGATCTTCCCCCCATGATTGATCTTCTTCATATTATTGATTTTTATTTTAATTAAAAAAAATTAATTAAATGAATAAATGTCTTTGTTTTGAAATAAAGTTTCAAAATCATGATCAACATATGCAAACGTCCCAAGTGATAGCTAGAATATGGACCGTTAATAATAAGCAAGGTTCATAGACCCTTCAACTGATCTAAACCATAATTAAAAGTAAACAATATCCCAAGTTAAAAAACCTTGCATTTTGCAAATCCATGTATACTAATCAAAAGTAAACAATATCCCATGTAAAAAACCTTATATTTTGCAAATCCAAATATACTACTTTAATAGGCAAGGGTCATAGATGCTTCAACTCATCAAAACTCAACAATATCCTGATGTTAAAAAACCTTCAATTGTGCAAATCCAATATTCAAGTATACTACTTTAAAACCATAATCAAAAGTAAATGATATCCCTATGTCAAAAAACTTTAAATTTTACAAATCCAAGTATACTATTTTAATAGACCTTACATTTTACAAATCCTAGTATACTACTTTAATAGGCAAGGACCATAGACACGCTTCAACTGGTCAAACCCATAATCAAAATTAAACGATATCCCTATGTAAAAAAACTTTAATTTTGTAAATCCAGGTTTACTACTTTAATAGGCAATGGTCATAGACGCTTTAACTCACCAAAACGATAATCAAAAGTAAACGATATCCCTATGTAAAAAAAACTTTACATTTTGTAAATCCAAGTATACTACTTTAATAGGCAATGGCCATAAACACTTCAACTGATCAAAACCATAATCAAAAGTAAACTATATCTTCATGTACAATTATTTTACATTTTGTAGATCTAAGTAAACTATTTTAAGAATTCACAATAATTTTTTTTTCTATATACATTAGTTTAGGTTCGTCTTTCTTAGTTTCTGGTAGATTCAGAGTTAAGGCGAATAGGAAATGTGAATAAAAACTGAGGGTTTTGACGAATAGGGAGAAGATAGATTTAGGTTGATTTAATTCCCCTTTTTAAATAGATTATATTCCACATGAATACCATGGGAAATACCATGGGTTCTGATAAACCTAAATTGATTAAAAAATAATCTTCAAAGATAAATCTAGGTTGGTTTAATTCCCCTCTTTAAATAGATTATATTCCACGTAAATACCATGGAAAATACCATGGGTTCTGATAAACCTAAATTGATTAAAAAATAATAACGTAGAATTTTTATTTTAAAATAATGTTATTTTAATTTAATTTAATTTTTACTGAGTTAAAATGTTTACATAACCAGACATGACAATATGGACTGGATAAAGAACCAACAATGTATTAATATAGTATTCTTTATTTTTTTCTATAAAATTATTCATTTTTTTTAAGTCGGTGAAAATAAAATAATAATAAAAATAACCCTAGATTAAAAAAATTTTACTTGGTCAAGATAAAATAAAATTAATATAAAAATAAGGGTAAAATAAAAGTAATTTTATGATATTGACCTAATAAAAATAACTTTTTTATATTGACCTATGGTATGAGAGCCCATGGTATTCATGTGGAGTATATCCTATTTAAAGGGGGAAATTAAGCCAACCTACCAAGTGCTAAGAGGGATCAAATCTCCTTTCACTCTAAAAGAGGTTTGCTTCTCAAGATATATCCCTCTCAGGGCTTGGTAGATTCGGAGTTAAGATGGATCTAGGTTGGTTAGCTTATTGTAAGTATCAAAGTTTTCAAGTGCTTATTAATTAAATTTAAATATAGCTTAAAATTAATCTTAACTTATAACAAATTGAATTTTATTACATTTATTATTTTAACTTTTTACTGATCCACTACAACATCTCTCCATATTGGGCTATATATTACTTTTAATCTTTTATTATTATAACAAATTGAATTTTATTAAGTTTATTATTTTAACTTGTAAATGTTTACAAATATTTTACCTCTTATAAATTGAATGATATTTAAAAATGTTTACTTTCTTACATTACACTTACACATATCACTAAATTTTTTAGGGACACTACAACATGTCCCATAGGGCTCTATATTGCTTTTATCCTTTTATTCTTATTTAATTGACCAACATGTAAATGTTTACACATACTTTAAGTCTTATAAATTGAATGATATTTACAAATGTTTACTTTCTTACATTACGCCTACACATCTCCCTAACTTTTTGGGGAGACTACAACATCTCCCATATTGGCTCTAGATTACTTTTAACATTTTATCATTATTTAATTGAGCCAACATGTAAATGTTTAAAAATACTTTAAGTCTTGTAAATTGAATGATATTTAAAAATGTTTACTTTCTTACATTACGCCTACACATCTCCCCTATACTGGGTTGCATAGCTCCTCTGAGCGCAACAATATGATGCACACATTGGCTAAAATATGAATACATAGAGCTAAACAATTCACTATGGTATAATCTCATCCTAAATATATGGACTACAAAAGGCCATTTACATCCAAAGACAAGGGAAGATGTAGATTTAGCCAATTCAAATGACACTCCTTTGAATAAACCAATATCTTAAACCCTAAGAACAAAATGGATGCTAGTAAGAAACATATTATGATAACTTTGTAAAGCACTTTTATGAGAAGTCTTCCCTTATTCATCAAAACATGCAATTAAACAACTTATTGAAGACAAAAATGCCCAAATACCATTGGAAAATCAAGCCAAGAATCCTTCTACCTTATGTGACTTTGGCATAAGAGCCCATGCGAGTTACTTGGAATTCTAGTCTCGTCCCTCTTTATTAAACTAAAAACCTTATGTAAGGCTCTCTAGTTCTGGCACATAGTAATTGGGGTTCTCCCTTTTTACAACAATAGACAACAACATATAAAAACATACTAACAAAAAAAAAACACCACCATTGATCTATAAACTGTAGTGAATATTCCACTAGATAGTTCGTCACAAAAAATCTAATGATAATATACTAAAATACTGATTTTTTACACTATTACGGTTTTATTAAAAATATAGATTTGTAGATTGAACTATAATTAGTGCATGCATGCAAATGGAAATTATGCAGAAAATTAGATAATGATAAAATAAGCTCACACACACACACACACATAAGACACAAGATATTCTCTTTGGGAAACCCTTTCAAGGGAAAACCTAGCTAGAAGGTGAGGTTGCCTTGCTCTCTTTTTCTATTTGGAAATATGGCTGCAGGTAGAAATAAGTAATGTATGTGTCATGTGGGCTACTACAATGCACATATCTTCTATGTGCGCTCTATCTCCTTCTCTCCTAGATGTCTTTGCTCAACTATGGAACAAAATTCTCTCGAAAGAATGGCATGCCTCTTCCTCCTAGTGGCTCGATTATAACACAATCTGATAGTCTACCAATGGCTAATTTTGACTACATCAACTTTCAACTAGAGTTACAATATAGACTCTTGTACAGTATCTTACATCAAAAAAGTCCAGCTATCCCATTTTCGATGAATAATGGAGGTTGAAGCAACATCCTCTCGAGTTATAGGTATGAAAACATGAACGTCAACTTCTGATTCACATAAATTTTTCATTTAGACTTTGATAGACGCGCTTCATGCGTCGTTAGAAATATCTCTGTGTGTAAAATAGCATGAAAATGTGTTATGCTAAACCTGAAAATTTTTACCCCCGAAAAATGTCGTTTGATGCCTCAAAACACTCCTGGAAGGTTTCAGACCTTGTTTTTCCAAACTGGGTCCTGACGATAAAAACGATCTTATGAGATGATTCCTCCACTTTTTCCACACCAAATGCATCAAGATGGATGAAAAAAAATATAATGATCCCATCCATATCAACCATTGCATTCCTTTAACATGTGGAAAGGGTGCTCTGCAATAGTGATAAAAAATAATATTATCCAAGTGCTAAACAACAACCAAAATGAGGGGCTAAATATTGTAGATGTCAACATCTTAGATTTTTTGACAATGTTGCTTTTACACTTATTTCAATCACCACTTCTATGTATTGTATATCTATGTTGTGGCATTGAGGGGATACAAAGTGAATAGGGGAGTGATATGATCATTAAATTTAATCTCAAAATGTCTCTTAGGCTTCATGTAACATCAATTACCTCATATTCCTTGGGTGTAGAATGTAGTGGAGTTCATTTGATATATTTTCATGTATATATATATATATATCATAATCAATTCAAGAAAAATACAGTGTTCCATCCATCCACAATTTAAGTACATGTCTCTTCAATTATGTGATGATTCACCCTTTCATATTGAATGTCTTCATCAAATAGCATTACTGTTGATGCCAACGTAGATGTTGATTAACCATTGCATGTGGAAAATAAGTAACCAAATTTTATCAATAGCGATTATGTTTTTATGCTCAAAGTAGTTTTGAAAAAAATGTTCGTTTTAATCCCTTTATTGTTAATCATTGTAAATGTAACAACCTCGGGTTAAAAGTTCATGTAATACTTACAATAAAGGAAAATTAATACCAAGGTCACGGGACACATATTCCAAGCTAAATGTTGGGAAAAACATCCTAGTGGGTGTTCATTTGGTTTATTATGGCTAAGTGAAATTGACCAAGGCATTGGCAAAGGCAAAGGGGCATTAATTGAAATTTTATTTATGAAAATAAAGGAAAATAGGAGAAAAGGGAGATGAAAGGTCACAAATTTGCATGTGAGGAAAATTGAAGGGAAAAGAGAGGAAATTGAATAAAATAGAGGCCTCAATGATAAAAAGGCTTTTGAGGATCAGTTCACATCCTTTTTACAGTTTGGATTTGGAATTGGTTTCATATATAGAAGAGCACCAAGATGACAAACAATCAAGAAAGCAAAGGAAGGACAAGAAGGGAAAGGAAAGAAAGGGAAAAGAAAGGAAAAGGTTGATCAAGTAGCTTCAACAGGAATATTGACAAGTAATAGGTTGCATGTGTGATTTCCTTGTTGGTTTGTGAATGCATGGTACATGCATGTGCTATTTTTGTTCTCTTGCTGTCATTGCCATGGGATTTTCTAGGTGTGACACTAGTTTCAGCCTTTCCTTTCCATTTTTGGATAGCCATGGTGTAATGGGGTTATTTATTTCCATTGAGATTTATATTGTTGGATGGTTTTGGAACCAGATGAGGTGGTCTTAGGAAAATTCCCATAGGGTCTAGGAATCCCTTGACCAATTTTGGCGGGATTGTGGTAAACCTTGAGGGTGGAGACAAGAAATTACTCAAGGTATTGTTGAAGAAATTATGATGCATCCAAGTTTTTTTTAGGCCTAGTAATACCTTGAATGGTTTTGGCGGTATTGTGGTAAATTCTGAGGGTGGAGGTAGTTTAATCTCTAAGAAGCCCTGGTTTTTTATGTATTAGTTTTGGGCCTACTAATCGCTTGACTAGTTTTGGTGGGATTGCGATAAATCATGAGGGTGGAGGTGGTTTAATCTCTCGGAAGCCCTAGTTTTTTATGTATTGGTTTTAGTTCTAGTAATCCCTTGACATATTTTGGTGGGATTGCAGTAAATCCTGATGGTGGAGGTGGTTTAATCTCCGGGAATCCCTGGTTGTTTTTTTCTTGAGTCCACATTTGTGCTTGGAATATGGCATGGGGGTGATTGAATGCAAATGATCCTGGTGGATATTGGTGTCCACCCACCTATTCCATCTATAATTCCAATTGGTTTCATCAGTTTCCTTTTTTATAGTAGCATTTACTATTTTTAGTAGTTTTTTGGGTCCTAAACTTCTCGATAAGTTTTGACCCCCTAAATGGTGTTTTTTAAGGTATGCAGCAAGACCTTAGCCATATTCAAGGTCCTACGGAAAAATCGATAGTACTTAGAGAGATATTTACAACGATATATCCTAAGCGCCAAACAGAGATAATATGACCAAGTTACAACCTCGGGAAGTTGGCTTCCCAATTAACCCCAATGAAGCCCACAAACTCTTGGCGTTCCATCTCCTAGGGTTAGGGTTTTGGTTGTTTAGGGTTTTCCCATGTTGTTCAATAATAAAAAGGACCTTCAGCCTCATTGTAACACAGTTCAAAGGCATGTATTTTCCACATCTCTTCTCAAAGATAAACTACCATCACCTGAGCTAGTTTATTTTCCATTATGTCTGTAAGCATTTTTTAGTATTTGATATTAATGAAATGAATTTTTATTCCTACTGCATCTCTGTGTTTATGTTTATTTTTGTATTTTATTGCATCCTTGTATAAGTTTGGATCAATGGTATTAGAGTGTTCTGCCCTTTCTCGATCTTTCCTTGCATGTCCCCAACGAGGTCGGGGTATAAGGAGTGAGGACTCGATCTGGTTGAACATTTTCAAGATCAGCCTTGCAAACCTTGATGACCTCCCATGGCAGAAGAAAAGAAATATGAGGCAGTAGGAGATCCTGTCAAAATATTTCTCGAGGAGGCCCTCGAGAAACAAAGGGATGCTATGATGGATAAATTTCCCCAGATCCTTCAACAGCTACCCACTGGTGGTGCATTTTCATCCAGTAGCCACTTTGAAGGTGCCTCTCCTTTTATGGTACAAGTAAACTTTGAAATTCCAATATTTGAGGGCCAAATATATGTAGACACTATAGATAGATGGTTGAACCTATTAGAAGGATATTTCTCAGTTCATGACTTTTCTAATCCGGAAAAGAGTACTTTTGCACTCCTCAAAACCACGCCCATGTCAAGGACTGGTGGGAAACCTATTGTGAGAAAAAGGAAAAGAGGGAAACCTCCCTATTATCGACCACACCCACTTGGAATTCTTTAGAAGACGCCATCAAGAAATAATATTATCCCTTGGGGAGATATGAGTAAAATACACACAATGGAATATGTTGCGGCAACAAAGGGATCAAGATGTGCATGAGATGACGAATATGTTCCATACCCTGTGCACAAAGTTGGCTATCAAAGATTCATAGAAACATTTTGTGTTGAAGCACTGTATTTTATGCATAAATACATTCAGGACGAAATGGAGTTCCTTGATATCTCCTCGCTTGGTGCAACATATCGGTATGCTACCAAGATTGAGAAAAAATTCAAACAGAAGAAGCGAGACTTTGGATTTGTGAATTAGAAGCAAGGGAAAGACACCCCCAAACCGTAAAAAAAAGGACAAATCTAAGGCGAGACGGGCTAGTAAAACTTGCCAAGTCCACAAGCGAAGAATAACATTGCAAAGCAAAAGAAGGACATGGGAAAGTGGTGTGAGTTCCATAAGAGCTCCACTCATAACACAAGTGAGTGTTGGGCCAAGCAGTCACTAGTGGTGGAGCCGAAGGCTTCCGAATCAAATGCATTTTCTGACTTTGAGTCAAAACCAGATAAGGGGAATGACAAAGGGAAGAAAATTATTGATGCAGAGCACAACGCCACTATTTCCACCACCATGATACAGAAGGAGGAACCCAAATATCTAGAGGAGGGGGAGCGCCTCTTCCACTCCCAGATGTGGGTGAAGGGTTCCCCGCTGCAGTTCATCATCGATAGCGGGAGCCAAAAGAACCTCATTTCAGAAGAGGTCATGAAGCGGCTAGGCCTGTCGATCACAACACACCCACATTTGTACACCATCGCGTGGATTCACCAAGGAATAAATCTCTACGTCAGCCAACAGTGTCACATTACCTACAACATCAAGCCCTTCACCGATGAGGTATTATGCAATATTGCTACTCTTGATGTTTGTGATGTATTATTAGGCCAACCATACTTTTGGAAGCGACATGCTATGTATGAGTCTAGGCCTCTTGATGTTATTGTTACTCTGGGAAATAATTTTTACATAATACTAGAGGTAGCACTTCCTACCGTCATCTCTTTGATCACTACAAAATAATGTAGTAAGCTCATTTCCAAAACTGGGAAATTTTTTTTCTTGATGATCCGCCCTCAGGGAAAGAAGAATATTGTGGCCACAACCTCCAAACAGTGCTCCTCTGCACAGAAACATCAGATGGACAAGGTCATGGAGGAGTATAGGGAAATATTCAACTCACTCACAGGGCTACCTCTACATTGCCAAGTCAAGCACTCCATTGATTTGACCCTAGGCGTGACGCTACCCAATGGATCAATCTATCAATGCTATATTCAGGAGAAGGACAAAATCAAGAGGAAAATTCGTGAGCTACTGCAGAAAGGTCACATTCGGTCGAGTTCATCGCCATATGGGAGCTCGATTGTGTGGGTGTAGAAGAAGGATGGGACTTGGAGACTCTGTATTGACTATCGGGTGCTAAACAATATCACTGTCCGGAATAATTATTTGATCCTACAGATTGATGACCTTATTTACCAACTCAAGGGGGGGGAATATTTCAGCAAGATCGACCTACAGTCTAGGTATCACCAGGTACCAATCGAGCCCTCTAATTTGTGGAAGGTTTCCTTCAAAGCCAAGGAGAGAATTTTCGAATGGTTGGTCATGCCTTTTGGGTTGACGAATGCTCCTGCAACCTTCATGAGGTTTATGGACAACATCTTGCGACCATTCACCAACCAATTTGTGGTGGTGTATTTGGATGATGTCCCGATCTTTAGCAAAAGTTGGGAAGATCATCTCCACCACATTTGACAAGTCCTCCAAACATTATGGAAACACAAGTTGTGTGCCAATTTGGATAAATGCACTTTTGGCATGACCCAAGTTCAATATCTTGGATACATTATTGACGAACAGGGGGTGCATGTGGACCCAACCAAGATCTAGGTAATTTAGGATTGGTTAGCCCCAACCACTCTAACATAGCTCTGCAACTTTCTGGGTCTTTCCAATTTCTACCACAGGTTCATGTTTGGGTTCTCGCATACCACTTGGAATTTGATTCACAAGGGAGGAGTGAAAGAAAATTTATTTTGGTTTGAATCTCAACATAAGATGTTTGCAGAGTTGAAGCATCGCCTCTTCTCTACACCAGTGATCAAATTACCATACTTGCAACAACTATTTGAGATCAAGACATATGCCTCTGACTATGCTATTGGGGTAGTACATACTCAACAGGGGTATCCAATGGAATATCATAGTGAGACACTTTCAGACACGGTCTGAAATTATCCCACCTATGACAAATAAATGTATTCCATTATGCAGGGCTTCCAACAATGGAAGCATTACATTTTTGGGAAGGAAACGGTCATCCACACATATCATCTACCCCTACAATTCATATAGACACAAGGGAAGTTGCAGAACGATCACCATCATAAATGGTACACATACCTAAAACAGTTCCATTTGAACATCAAGTACAAGAAGGGAAACACCAATGATGTTGTAGATTGCCTCAGCCGACCATTGATCATGGTGCTAACCATTGTGCTCGACTCTTGTGGGTACGAGACTTTAGGTTGGCCACATCTCTACCAAAGTGATCCAAAATTTGGCAACACATACCAGATGCTCCTAGAGGGTAAGAAAGTTCCAAATTTTCACCTCCAGGATGCGTTATTATACCACTTGGGACACCTCTGTGTTTCTTCAAGCGAGTGTGGCAAGATGATTTGAGAAGTGCACTACAGTTTGGTCACTCGACATTTTAGGGTAGAGAACAATGGAAGTACTAAAAAAGTTTTTTTATTGGCTGAACCTTCAACATGATGTTGGGAAGTGCCTCAAATCCTACACTACCTGCGCCATTTCCAAACTGACCATCAATAAGCAAGGAATATATACTATGTTTCCTACCCATAGTTGACCTTGGGAATCCATCTCCATGGATTACATGCCGGGCCTTCCTTCTACAAAGCATGGCAACGAATGTTTTTTTTTTGTCGTCGATAGATTATATAAAATGGTCATTATGGAAGCCTGCAAGAAGAATAGCACAACAGAAGTCGCTACTAAAATCTTCTTTGAACGAGTGTGGGTACACTTTGGGATCCCACAGTCCATTATCTCATATCAGGATAGCGGGTTCCTCATTACATTTTTTTCAAGTCTCTGTTAAAAGCTAGACACCAAGCTCACTAAGTCCACAACTTTCCAGCCCCACACTGATGGCCAAACAGAGGTCGTCAACAGGATGCTCATACACATTCTTCACATGTACAACTCGAAGCATCCATGCACATCAGATGAAATCCTCCCCTATTTCCAACACAAATACAACCGAGCTACCCACAACTCAAATGGGAACAACCCCTTTCAGGCGGACTTGGGATTCCAACCACTATGTCCCATTGATGTGACCATACCATTTGCAGCGACTCGGGTAGATTTGGCTCATATCCAGTCCAAATATGACAAGGAAAACAAATTCATTGACCACATTCAACACATCCTCCAACAATCCCATGAAATATTAGACAGATCCAATATTAAGTACAAAAATTGGCATGATCAGCATCGGGTACCACACAAGTTCCAAGTGGGCGACAAAGTTTGGCTACATTTGCAAAAGGAACGCCTCGTTGGGCTCCACCACAAGCTTCACCTACCCTGATATGGGCCATACACCATTGCCAAGGTGGTAAGGTACAATTCCTTCGAGCTCATTATTCCACCATTTCTTGTTCTGCACCCAGTGTTCATTGTAGACCACCTTCCGCCCTACTTTCCACCTTTGATGGACACATCCAACATTGCAGAATAACTCACACCAATAGAGTTAAATCCAGACTGCATGGAACAAGCCACAACTGATTGGATCAGGGACACATATATCAATAACACATGAAAGTAAAGCATCTCACTATATTTAGCTATCAAAGCAGGCCAACTCCTTCACCAGGGAAAGTGGTTCACCAAGGACTAGATTCAATATAAATTTCCTCACCTCATGGAGGCCCTACACACAATTTGGACCATTGCTTCCTAAGGGGAGAGGAATTATCTAGGTGGATATTGGTGGCCACCCACCTATTCCACCTAGACCTCCAATCGATTTCAGGAGTTTCCTTATTTATAGCAGAATTTACTGTTTTTAGTATTTTTTCGGGTCCTAAACTTCTGGAGCAACTTTGACCCCCGAAACGACGATTTTTTTAGGTGCATAGTAGGATAATATCCATAGGTAGCGACTTGCATTGAAACTAGTAGTACTCAAAGATATATTTTTGACGATATATCGTATGCGCCAAACAGAGATAATATGCCCATGTTATGACCTCGAGAAGTTAGCTTCCAAACTAACCCCAACAGGACCCATAAACTCTTGGTGTTCCATCTCCTGGGGTTAGGGTTTTTGGTTTTTAGGGTTTTCCCATGTTGTTCAATAATAAAAAGGCCCTTGAGCCTCATTGTAACGCAGTTCAGAGGCATGTAGCCACCACATCTCTTCTAAGAGATAAGCTACCATTGCTTGAGCTAGTTTATTTTTCATTCTATTTGTAAGCATTTTTTAGTGCTTGATGTTAATGAAATGAACTATTATTCATGTTGCATCTCTGCATTTATATTTATTTTTGTATATTATTGTGTTCCTGCATAATTCTGAATCATAAATAAATATTTGGTCCAACTCAATCTATGGTTGAGTGGCACATGGAAGTCACTGACTTGGTTGGATTTTTCATATGTTAATAAGAGCTCTTTTCCTATTGTAT
The DNA here is from genome assembly GCA_034641835.2 of Pinus albicaulis. Classification (NCBI taxonomy): domain Eukaryota; kingdom Viridiplantae; phylum Streptophyta; class Pinopsida; order Pinales; family Pinaceae; genus Pinus; species Pinus albicaulis. Next base: position 581,586,928 of record CM076572.1, on the reverse strand, counting down.
TTCATGAGTACGTTTGCTTGTTATTATGTGTTTTTTATGGTTTTTCTATTGTAGAGCCTCATGATTTCTTCATTTTGACACTTCGTTTTCCCTACTTTTCCTCATTTTTTTATCAATATCATCAACTCAAAGAATCATTAAAATGCAATTTTTTGACATGGTAGGGTATTTAAATGACCTATCTTTCATATTCAATAATTTTCCTTATTGTTAAGTTAAAATTTGTATTAGCTACGCAATTGACGTGATTATGTGTTGATCCATGTTTCTGTATTCATCTCCATGGTTCGTCGGGTTTTGAGGTGCTAGTTGAGAAAATAAGTATATAGACATGTGGAGATTGATCCCTTTGAGGATTTCCTCCTATATATCCAAGAAAAATCACGAAGAGAACTAGTCGATTGCGTGGGCAAAGGAGCGAGTCAACAACATGGTGTTGAACATGCGAGCGAGAGTCCAAGTCAATCACGCTTCACAATTTTCTTTGCCAAATAGAAAATTGTGAAGAAACACAATTATGTTATTTGTTGAAAGTTTAAGATAGGATTTTTTTAGTCCAAATAGGTGTAAAAGCCTCAAAATATTTATACATAGGATTTTATAAATACAGGCCAAATAAATACTTGGACAATGCGAAATTGTAATGAGACTATGAAGTTTTAAGCTTTGTTTTTATTCCTTTTAATTGAAGAAATACCTTGAAGACTTTAAGCGCATCTAACTATTGGAGTAGATTGTTGAAACCTCTTGTTTTTGGAGGGATGATCAGGAGATCAAGTCTCTTGTAGAAAAATGCTCAAAAATTAAGTTGCTCAGAATTGGTCCAAACTAGATCGACTGGAAAGAGATAAAAAAAAATATCTTGTAGACGTGAACGACACTAAAAACCGACGTCATATGAGGAAGATATTCAGCTTTGAAGTTTGCCAATTTCAGTAAAAAGATGGCCAAATTTGACTTTATAAAAAATTATTTTTATTAAAAAAAGAATATTCCACAGAATATTCTAGGAATATTCCGTGGAATATTCTACGAAATATTTCGCAGGTAGCCAATCACAGGGCGCCACATGGCCCCAAGGTCGAAACCAAATGGCGTTTAATTTTTTTTTTGTTTGCACGCGACAGGCTTTGAAACAAGGTCGGGCAGATAACAACGCAATGGCCCAACCAACGGGCCATGGAAACTAATATTAATAATGGTTGCTTTGAGTTTATATTTAAAGTCTGAACTTCATTTGGGCGGAGTTAATAATCCACGGCCATATGGTGCGAAGATCATTAAAAAATGCGGTTTTAAAACCTTATATAATGCCGCGTATAACTCAAGTGATTTAAACGACTTCCGAAGGTCACGGTTCCATGCACCTACACTTTAGCCCCTCCTTTCGGCAGAACTTTTGGCGGTCTGCCCAAATTTAGCACCTGTCTCCAGTTTTGGCAGAATTATCTGGAGTTGCTCCACATTTAGTGGAGTTTTTCTAGGTGACACTGGGAAAACTTCAGTTAGCCATAACTTTGGCTAGGGAAGTCCATTTGGGATGAATTTTTTTTTTTGATTTTGGGGCATTGAGGCATTCTGGAGCTGTTGGGATAGGTTGCAGAGCCATCAGGGCACTCTATCATTGATTTTACCATCGATTTTGGTTGTGGAGCCACCAGGGCCTAATGAAAGATCAGCTGTGTTGGACTATACTTATCCATTGGAGGTGAATGAATAGTCGATTTATACTGATTTTAGTCCTCTGTTTCTGAATTTGCAGCTTATTTTTCCTTTTGAGGCTTTCTACACAATGTAATTCATAATTTGAGCATTAATGAAAGATGGAAAAGCCTAATTAGAGGCTTTTGGACCCAGTAGAGGTAGCCCAAGAGAGGGGTGAACTGCTTAAACAAATGCTTACTGTTATGCTGTGCATTTTTGCTATTATATTTCAGATTTTGCTACATTAAATATTAAATTTTCATAAGTACACTTTTCCCAAGCAGACTTATACAGTGAACAAAACTCATTAGTTCAACTTCAAACCACATTACTTCATTTGCAGAATACTTGAACTTGCTTATTCACACATAAAATTTTGATTAATGAATACTTTGCACACAAAAAAATAATTTCATTGATCGGATCTATTTTAGTGTTTACATTATATTTCTTTAGGCAGAGCCATTTCGTGGGCCAGAAGCTTCTGGTTTCATCCTTTCTAGTAAAGGTGAAATAACCAGTAAAAGCCCCTTACTGTCAATCTCTGTATGAGAAATACTTTGTTCTCACAATTTCAGATCAAGGGACCCTGCAAACATATAGGGTTCTTCATTTTTTGTTTTTCATATAGATGTTTTCATAAATTTCTTTTATCGTTTGATGTAGTTTAAGTTCATGTTTTTAGTTTGTCAAATGTTGTATTTATTTCCAGAATTCTAATTTTCCACTTGAAGTATATGTTTACATAGTTTTCCTTTTTCATTTGAGGTAGATTCATCTTACATTCAAATTGTTAAAATGGAGAAGTTATTCATAGTTTTATTTCCAAGAAATAGTAGTTTATTGCAGGGTAGTTTTACAAATTCATGTGTGATTTATTTCAAGAACATTGACATATTTATTTCCTTGTTTTGGGTGAGTTCCTTTCAAAAGTATGAGTGATTTCTTTCCAAGCAATAGTAATTTAGATATTTACTTTTGGAATATGAGTGAGTGTTTTTTATTTTAAGAGTGATTTTTGTCGAGAACAATAGTGACTTATTCATTTCTTTACACAGCTTCATTTCCTTATCATTTCATTTCAAAAACATAAAAATGTCCAAATTCTTTTTTTCTATAGTTTAATTTTATCTTCATACATTATACTGATAGAATTCTTAAAGACAAAAAGATAAATTAGTTAAGACTTCTTCATAAGATAGAAAAAGTTGTTTCAGTTTTTTCAAAGTAGGAAGCATGTTGATTTTTAGAACCTAGTTGTAGTTTAAATTTATTAATTTCATAAAGAATAAAAGCATCCTTAGAAGAAATCTTTACAAATTCAATCATCACACCAATAAAATAAGTTAAAATATGCTTCTAGCATATATAGTGCACTTGAACTTCACAATTTTACCAACTCTGGTCGATAATTTATGTGAGAAATTTAAGAACATTAAATTGACCAAACATTTTGGTGCCATTGTTGTGGAAGTGTAAATAGGAACCTTTTTCATTTCTAAAAAAACACACACATAGTAAAAGCATTTAAAGAGATTCTAGGGGTAGATTTGTAGCTAGAGGTAAAAGCTTAATTCCAACAACACCAGTCACCCCATCAAGACCTCGTATTGCCACACCATCCACCCAAACTTGTAGACCATCCTTTGTATGGAGACATAGACTTACTGAAGTATTAAGATCTGAAATTCAACCTAGAAATTCACCAAATTAATCAATCATATAATTTGTGGAAGAATAAGATCTTTTTTGAGATTGCAACAAGATGATGAGCTTAGTGGAAAGAAGTCGCCTTCACTAAGTGGGCCCGCAGGCTATTTTTGGCGCAAAGTCTATTTTTAGACTATGTCTATTTTTAGACATATGGATCATATTCTATGAGTTGCAGGATGATATTTGTGTATGGTTGGTCAATTTGGAAAAATAGATGGACTTCTATTTATAGAAATATTGGGTGGAATCTATTTTTAGATTTCCAGTCTAAAAATAGATATGTCGAATATTATTAGCTCTTAATAATATTTGGACTATAAACATTATCTTATTCTCTTGGAGCACTTCAGTTAAGTGCACAGATGTGGCACAGGAGCTGGTAGAAGGAATTATGCTATTCCTAAGGGTTAAGTGGAGCTATTGCATGGATACTTCAGTTATAACTCATGTGAGAGAGTTTGGTGGAGTTGATTGAGGAAGTTAATGGAGTTGTGTTCAGTTTAACTAATCTAAACATAGTTTAGCTAGTTGTATCTAGTCTAACTAATAGTGTGTGATTAGGAGAATATCAGTGAATACTATATTAGTTATTCAAATTTCTACATGGTATCAGAGCGATATTGATCATTGGAGAAATTGCAAAACATTGAAGCGGTTGAGTTTTGAGCTGGTGGAATTCGAATTTGCTGCAGTGTTTTCTTGGTGTCGAAGTTGAGATGTCTTTCAATGGATTGCGATTGGAGTATGCCCTTGAGGGTAGCTCTAATTATATTCCATGGAAGTACAAGATGGAGGTGGTGCTGGATGACAATGGGTTGAAGGAGTTCATAGATGCAGAAATTCCAAAACCTACTTCTAGCTATGCTGCCGTACTTGACGCATGGCAAAAGAAGACAGCAAAGTGTCGAAGAATTATGTTGGAAGGTGTGAAGGATCACATATTGTCCAGCCTTCATGGTAAGGCTTCTCCATTCTTGATGTGGAAATATTTGACAAATTTATTTCAAAGCAAGAGCGACCAAAGGAAGTTGGCGCTCAAGGATAAACTCAAGAACATAAAAATGGAGAAAGGCGACAGTATGACCAAGTACCTCACGAAGTTCATCCAATGCAGGGATGAGCTGGGAAGTGTGGGGGTTACTGTTGATGACGGGGACTTGGTGAGATTGGCTCTTCTTGGGCTTCCGAAGAGTTGGCATCCCTATCAGGACTCTGTCAATGGTCGGGAGAAATTGCCAGGATGGGAGTGACTTTGGTCGGATCTTATGCAAGAGGAGATAAGGCGAAGTACCAGGGACGAATCTTCATCAAAGAACTCAGATGAAGAAAATTATGCTTTGGCTGCCAAAGCAAGGAAGGGGAAGAGCAAGAAGAATGCTTCTCAATCCGGTGTGAAAGGCAAGAAGCAGGACATGTCCAAGGTGAAGTGCTTTCACTGTCACCAACACGGAAATTACGCCACTAATTGTCCACGGAAGAAGAAAAATAAGCAGGCTGTTGGATCTGCAGCTGGAGAGGCCTTAGCCTCACATTTTGAGCTGGATTTTTCGCTGATCTCATGCTTGGTCTCAAGTGTGATGGGTTCAGTGTGGTTTCTTGACAGTGGTGCGTCTTTTCATATGAATGGAGACAAAGATTTGTTTACTGATCTGGATGAGAAATATCTTGGAGTGCACATCGAGATGGGTGATGATGGTAGATACAGTGCGATCGGCGTCGGTACCATTTCTTTTGAGAGGGAGTTTGGTAAACCCTTCATATTGAAGGAAGTGATGCATGTTCCAGGATTGAAGAATAATCTGACCTCGGTGGCCATGTTAGAAGACAAGGGATATGATGTTATCTTTAGCGAGGGAAAGGCTTTCCTACGCAGTAAGGCAACTGGTGAAACCTGGAGGATAGGGTTCGAGTTAAGAACCTTTATCGGTTGTAGGTAGATGGCTGCGCAGCAATGGCAGGCAAGGTAGAAGGAGTGGTGAGCCGGGATGATGGTGAGCTGTGGCACCGAAGATTGGGCCACCTTCACCATGGAGCTTTGAAGATAATGAAGCAGATTTGTACTGGGCTTCCCAAAGGTACACTTGCACAGTCAGATCAGTGCAAGGGATGTACTTTGGGAAAATTTTTAAAAGCCACCTTTCACGAGAAGGATATTCATGCCACGAAGATCCTTGAGATAATTCACACAAATGTGTGTGGACCTTTCTCAGTAGCTTCAACAGCAAAGCACAAGTACTATGTGATATTTGTTGATGATTTTTCTCGTAAGTGCTGGATCTTCTTCATGTAGAAGAAGAGTGAGACATACTCAAATTTCTCTGAGTTCAAGGCATTGGTTGAGAAAGAATTGGGGAATCAGGTGAAGGCTCTTAGGAGTGACAATGGTGGTGAATTCATCTCTGGCGAATTCAAGGAATTTTGCAGCACAGAAGGAATTCGAAGAGATCTCATAGCACCTCATAACCCACAGCAGAATGGGGTTGCGGAGCGGAAGAACAGAACGATCGTGGGTGCTGCATAGGTGATGTTGCATGATCAGGGCCTTCCCATACACTTGTGGGTTGAGGCATGCAATATTGCGGTTTATGTGCAAAACCGTTGTCCTCACAGGATACTTGGCATGAGTACACCCGAGGAGGCGTTTTCTGGTAAGAAGCCTGATATTTCCCATTTGAGGATTTTTGGTTCACTTGTTTACATTCATGTGACGAAGGATGCCAGGAAGAAGCTGGAGCCGACTGCAGAGGTTGGGATATTTGTGGGGTACACTGATACGCCCCACAACTATCGTGTGTATTTTCCAGACAGTCGCAAGACTGTTGTGCGACGGGATATCAAATTTCAGGAGGAAAAAGCCATGAAGTGTTCGCTTGAGAGGGAGCCACACTTGCATGCAGATGAGGAGCTATTAGTTCCTAAGGATGAGTCTCAGGATGTGGATCAGCCACAAGATGAGGTTCATGGAGTGGAAGAGACCACTCATGCAACGCCAACCATCAGAGGGCGGAAGCGCACTACAGAAGCTGAGCGACTGGCTCAAGATGCAGAGAAGGTTGTAGGAGCACCTACATCACAGCGCAGACAGAGACAGTCACCTGACCGGTATACTGGATACATGGCTCTTATGAGCAAGTGTATCATGATGGAGCCATCCTCTTTCGAGGAAGCTGTGGAGGATCCCACATGGGTAGATGCCATGGTGGAAGAGTATGATTCGATTGTTAGAAACAATGCATGGGAGATTGTCCCAAGGCCGGAAGGGAAATCAATGGTGGGTTCGAGATGGATCTAAAAAGTGAAGCAAGCAGCTGATGGGAGTGTGCAGAAGTACAAGGCAAGATTTGTTTCCCGAGGCTTCTCACAGATTGAGGGGATCGATTATGAGGAAACATTTGCACCTATCACAAGGTATTCTTCCATACAGACGATTCTTGCTCTCTCAGCGCAGATGGGGTGGCACATTCATCAAATGGATGTGAAGAATGTGTTCCTCAACGGGGTGATTGAGGAAGAGGTGTACATAGAGCAGCCCGAAGGTTTCGAGATCTTCAATAGCGAGTCGCATGTGTGCAGGTGTTGTGGTTCCTAGAGACAGCCTTGAGTTGTGAAAGACCAGTGCCTAGGACATATTATACAGTAAGGAGCATATGATATAACACGGTAAGTTATCAGGAAAGGCTCTCATGCTATCTCTTGTAAACAAGAAAGGTTAATTTGAATGGGACCAAAACATTCGGAAAATGAGCACAGGGAAAGAAATACTGCAGAGGCAAGGTGTGGAACTCTAATACAAATGCATCAGACAATTCAAAGGCAGCTTACTATAAAGAGGGCCGGTTCAAAAATACCTCACAGAAATAAATAATCAGAAGGTGTTTACTGCGTATGCAAGATGTAAGATGATACTAACTGTCATTGAGCTGATATCCAGGAACACATATTAACATGTAATGGGCTTACAAATTTAAGAATCTCTACATGATAATAGCGTTGTAAAAATACATCCCAAAGAAGCTAATATAGCAGAAGTATGGTTGAAGTGGAAAGTGAAACAGTATATCATTCTTGAGTCATATTTAAAGCACTTGAATGGTTCAAGCATGAGTATCAACTAGGATAAATTCATACCAAAAACTAGTGAGCTGCTCACATTCCAGAACATGATACAAGAAAGGCAGATGAAATGAAATGAACAATTAAATTAGCACATATAAGAGAAAGTTACAAACTGTGAGACACCAAAGACCAGAATGCTCATTAAAGATGAAAATCCTCCTCACTGAAACCCAACGGGATCTGTACATTCATATAAGGGTTCCTACAAAATGCATACAAAATTTCTCTCACCGCATAATTTTCTGATAAATCTGGAACCCTTTACAATCTGTTCTTAGGGAATCTTATAGGAGAAAAACTAGTAAGGGGAGTGGATGATGAACATTTAATTTGTCTCACTAAGACAGGATGGCGAAAGCATTCACGCCCATACTTCTTAATGACTCTGTAGTGCTGTATGTACTCTATAGCCTGCTTCAGGAATCCTAGTCAGGTCGAGATCAACCTCGGATGTCTTCTTGAAGTCCTTTCTGGCTATTTGGCCCTCTGCGCTAACCTACTGGAATAAATGAACTAGGTGGAAAATCTGCAAGGCCTCCATGCTTCATAACTGTTGACTGACAGGTGTAGAAACTTCTGTCAGTGTGTTCATCTGTTTAAGGGCTCGAGGAGGCATGGAGGCTTTAATGGGAAGATGTATTGCCTGGAGAAAAACGTCCCACAGATATTCAAACACAGACCTGGCTGTTGCATGTGCTCTTTGGGTCTTCAAAATGCATCTTGTTCTTTTGAATTCAGGTTTAAGCTTTAATAATTCAATGACAGGCTTAAACCCCTTTAATCCTTGCTGCTGATACACTCTGCCACTACTGTAGTGGCACCTCTATTTTTCGAAACACAGTGACTGTGATCACAGTCAGTAGAGTGAAATTTCCACTTTGTAAAACCCTGCACAATGAAAATAACTAGTTATAAAATCCATGGGATGGTGGAAGCGATGCTGTGAAGGCCTGCGAAGCAGTGGTGGCAATGGTGGAGAATCGGCGGAGAAATGTTGTTTAGTGAAAACTATAAGGTTTGAACCTTCAGATGGAATACGAAGGAAATTGCGTGAAAAAATATGAACGGATTGGTATGGTGGGACTTGGTCAAGGGCAGAGGGCGATTGAACGTGAGCCGTTAGATCTCGGGAGGGGATCAACGGCGGAGGTCAAATGATGAAGTTAGTAAGAGTTGCGATGAAGCAATATGGGCGAAATACGTGATGTGATGTGGGTCGCAGATCCTGGATGAATGAACGACTCTAATTTAATCAAAGGATCGCAATCGGGGGAGGCAGCAGAGGACACGGGAGAAAATTCTAATTACGATTGAAGCGGGAATGCGATGGAGCGACTGTCGTCCGATCTGGAGGCAGATCGATGGGAAATCGGAGGAATGGATGGATAGGGCGATGGGCGCACTGCGATTGGTGCTGGGCCGTCGGATCTGTTAAGATCAATGGTGGGTATTACACCTGCGTTCCATAGAACATATCACCGTTGCATCGGAGATTTTGACTTTGCAAAGAAAATGCGCTCTACTCCGACATTCTAATTACGACTAGCGCCCAGGCCATAAGTGTTTGGTTCTGGGCATGGGTTATGTAGGGAAGTGGTTTAAGGGGGCTGGCCGAAAGGGGCTAAGCCTTTGTGTATTAAGAAGTGGGTTTTTAAGCCAGAAAAGAGAATTTTTAAGGCTAAAGAGGGAATTGGTAGAGGGAGAAAGGAACTCTTAAACTAGACAAAGGGTATTTGAAGGGTTTACAAGGGGATTTGGGATGATTTAAAGGGTAAGAAGGGAATTAGAAGGGGAGATAAGGGGATGAGAACAGAGGTTTAGTAGGAAATGAAACAAGGGAAAATGAGGTCTTTTTGGGCATTTCTTCTTCATCGAAACAGAGAGGTTTTTTAATTGGAAGCAGTAGTGGGGTTCATCAAAGGATAAAGGGCATAAAAGGACTTCAAGGGTGAGGTGTTTTCATCAGGAAAGCATTCCTTGAAAGCTCGAAGACAGTTTGACCCCCTGTTTGCTTGTCAAAAATTAATAGGGGCTAACATGATCAACATTGGCTCCACCTGGAGACGGCACGTTCATCCCTGGGCATGTCGAGAACTTCGCAGACCACCTACATCATCAATTTTTATAGACAGGAAAAATAAACCTATTCTAATTCTACCCTTATTACTCCATGAGACCAGATTAAACTTTTGGTCTCATATTTTCTCTACCTAAACTACATTTGTTGGGATTAAACTGTCTAGCAGATTTCTTCTCTACATTCTAAAACACAAATTGAAAAACAGCCAAGCCAGGATTAGACTGTCTGGCTTGCTGGACTTTGCAGAAGTTAAAACAACTAACTAAATGCTGACAGACTGAGCTTTATTGAGCTTTTCCTACCTACCCTACTTTAACTGGATTATTTACAATTCTAGCTTACAAACATTGTCTTCCAATGCAACCAGTCCATCAAATGATCCCATGACTGGTATGTTCTGCCCAACTCCTTGAGTAGGCCGGATAGGCAGGGCTGCTCCCACTCTTTTTGTTCTTCTTCAGCAACTTCAAAAAAATTTCTTTCTGTCTGCAACATGCTACTTAAAAAGACCTTTGATCCTTCTTTAAATGCTTGCAGGAAATGAGCATAAGGATCATGAAAAGATACCTGGTTATGAATATTTGGTAGGCAGGCTTCAACCAGGATCTATTCTTCTTCCATTGGATTGAGAAGAAGACTCTCTTGGGGTAGAGTGTCTCCTTCATTTTCTAAACCAGAGGACTCATCGTACATTACTGCTGACTCCTCTTGGAGCTCTGACATGTTTTGCGCTGCTGGAGAATTTGAGCTAATTCGGGCCTCCATATATTCTACCACAGGATCAATGAACACATGATGTACACTTTTTTCTTTCAGGCCTTCCATGAATGGTAGGCTATCTTTATCCTGGGCCGCTTTGATTTCTGCATCTTCCACTACGTTTTCAATGTGGCTCTTGAGAACCGGATCATTTTCTTCTTGTACTTCGAAAGGCAGTGGAATCTCTTCTCTTTTAAGGGGAGGGAGACTTTCCAAAAAGGCTCTCGGGTCTCTGAACTGATATGATTTTTCTTGTGAGTTCAGAAATTCGATCTCAGCTTCATATCTTTCAACCACCAATTCTAGAAAGATTTTCTTAAGCACGAGTTTAACACTTGAGCTGAGAAGAAGAATAGCCTGTGGAAGGTCCTCCACTTTCAGTTTTTCCAAGCCACGTGACATTTCATCTCGACACTCTACTGTGAAACTTGGATGCATTTTTGCAAACTGCTCAGAGTCTTCCATTGGTGAAGTGGCTTGGTCTTCAGCACGGCTGATGCTGTACTGTGACATGGTCTCCCAGTGAAGTCTCGTGAAACCAAGATAATAAATGACATACTGATCACCAGTGGAGTATTTTAATCATTTAGGAACTGTGGAGTCACCAAGGTGAGGGATCTACAACTCTCAACTCTTCATGCTCACCTTTCTGAAGAGTGAATAAAGATTTTTTCGAGGCCCAGGGATTTAACTTTTCTTAACTTCGTCCCCGGCAACGACGCCACAAAGATGTTGTGGTTCCTAGAGACAGCCTTGAGTTGTGAAAGACCAGTGCCTAGGACATCTTATACAGCAAGGAGCATATGATATAACATGGCAAGTTATCAGGAAAGGCTCTCATGCTATCTCTTGTAAACAAGAAAGGTTAATTTGAATGGGACCAAAAATTTTGGAAAATGAACACAGGGAAAGCAATACTGCAGAGGCAAGGTGTGGAAATCTAATACAAATGCATCAGACAATTCAAAGGCAACTTACTGTAAAGAGGGCCGGTTCAAAAATACCTCACAGAAATAAATAATCAGAAGGTGTTTACTGCGTATGCAACATGTAAGATGATATTAACTGTCATTGAGCTGATATCTAGGAACACATATTAACATGTAATGGGCTTACAAATTTAAGAATCCATACATGACAATAGCATTGTAAAAATAACATCCCAAAGAAGCTAATATAGCAGAAGTATGGTTGAAGTGGAAAGTGAAACAATATATCATGCCTGAGCCATATTTAAAGCACTTGACTGGTTCAAGCATGAGTATCAACTAGGATAAATTCATACCAAAAACCAGTGAGCCGCTCACATTCTAGAACATGATACAAGAAAGGTGGATGAAACGAAATGAACAATTAAATTAGCACATATAAGAGAAAGTTACAAACTATGAGACACCAAAGACTAGAATCCTCATTAAAGATGAAACTCCTCCTCACTGAAACCCAACGAGCTCTATACATTCATATAAGGGTTCCTACAAAATGCATACAAAAATTCTCTCACCGCATAATTTTCTGATAAATCTGGAACCCTTTACAATCTGTTCTTGGGGATTCTTATAGGAGAAAAAATAGTAAAGGGAGTGGATGATGAACATTTAATTTGTCTCATTAAGACAGGATGGTGGAAGCGTTCACGCCCATAGTGCTTAATGACTCTGTAGTGCTGTATGTACTTTGTAGCCTACTTCGTTAGTCCTAGTCAGGTTGAGATCGACCTCGGATGTCTTCTTGAAGTCCTTTCTGGCTATTTGGCCCTCTGCGCTAACCTACTGGAATAAATGAACTAGGTGGAAAATATGCAAGGCCTCCATGCTTCATAATTGTTGACTGACAGGCGTAGAAACTTCTGTCAGTGTGTTCATCTGTTTAAGGGCTCGAGGAGGCATGGAGGCTTTAATGGGAAGATGTACTGCTTGGAAAAAAACGTCCTGCAGATATTCAAACACAGACCTGGCTGTTGCGTGTGCTCTTTGGGTCTTCAAAATGTGTCTTGTTCTTTTGAATGCAGGGTTAAGATTTAATAATTCAATGACAGGCTTAAGCCCCTTTAATCCTTACTGCTGATACACTCTGTCGTTGCTGTAGTGGCACCTCTATTTTTCGAAACACAGTGACTGTGATCACAGTCAGTAGAGTGAAATTTCCACTCTGTAAAACCCTGCACAATGAAAATAACTAGTTATAAAATCCATGGGATGGTGGAAGTGATGTTGTGAAGGCCTGCGAAGCGGTGGTGGCAATGGTGGAGAACCAGCGGAGAAATGTTGTTTAGTGCGAACTATAAGGTTTGAACCTTCGGATGGAATACGAAGGAAATTGCGTGAAAACGTATGAACGGATTGGCATGGTGGGACTCGGTCAAGGGCAGAGGGCGATTGAATGCGAGCCGTTAGATCTCGGGAGGGGATCAATGGCGGAGTTCAAATGATGAAGTTAGTAGGAGTTACGATGAAGCAATATGGGTGAAATGCATGATGTGATGTGGGCTGCAGATCCTGGATGAATGAACGGCTCTAATTGAATCGAAGGATCGCAATCATGGGAGGCAGCGGAGGACACGGGAGAAAATTCTGATTGCAATTGAAGCAGGAATGCGATGGAGTGACTGTCGTCCAATCTGGAGGCAGATCGACGGTTCTGATGAAATCAGAGGAATGGATGGATAGGGAGATGGGCGCACTGCGATTGGCACTGGGCCGTCGGATCTGTTAATATCGACAGTGGGTATTACACTCGCATTCCACAGAACATATCACCGTCGCATCAGAGATTTTGAATTTTCAAAGAAAACATGATCTACTCTGACCTTCCGATTGTGACTAGCGCACAGGCCTTAAGCACTTGGTTATGGGTGTGGGTCATGTGGGGAAGTGGTTTAAGTGGGCTGGCCAAAAGGGGCTAAGCCTGTGTGTATTAAGAAGTGGGTTTTTAAGCCAGAAAAGAGGATTTTTAAGGCTAAAGAGGGAATCGGTAGAGGGAGAAAGGAACTCTTAAACTAGACAAAGGGTATTTGAAGGGTTTACAAGGGGATTTGGGATGATTTAAAGGGTAAGAAGGGAATTAGAAGGGGAGAGAAGGGGATGAGAACAGAGGTTTAGTAGGAAATGAAACAAGGGAAAAGGAGGTCTTTTTGGGCATTTCTTCTTCACCGAAACAGAGAGGTTTTTTAACTGGAAGTAGCATTGGGGTTCATCGAAGGACAAAGAGCATAAAAGGACTTCAAGGGTGAGGTGTTTTCATCAGGAAAGCATTCCTTGAAATCTCGGAGATAGTTTGACCCCCTGTTTGCTTGTCAAAAATTAATAGGGGCTAACATGATCAACAACAAGCTCAAAAGAGCATTGTATGGGTTGAAACAAGAACCTCGTGCTTGGTACACACGGATAGACAATTATTTCACCGGACTTGGATTCTCCAAGAGTGAGGCAGATCCTAACCTATACTAGATTGTGGTGGAGGGTAAGTTGCTGATCATTGTACTTTATGTAGATGATTTGATTTTGACAAGTGATGAACTGTTGATACACTCATACAAGGCTGATCTTGCAAAGGAGTTTGAGATGAAGGACTTGGGCCTCCTTCATTATTTCCTGGGATTGGAAATTTGGCAGCGCAGTGATGGAATGTTTGTTTCTCAAGGCAAGTATGCCCGGGAGATACTGGAGAGGTTAAACATGCATAGCTGCAAGCCTGTTGATACTCCTCTTCCCGGTGGATGGAGGAAGGGAGATGCTACTTCGGAGGAGGTAGTGGATGCCACTGTCTATCGACAGTTGGTGGGGTCGTTGATGTATCTGGTCAATACTCGACCCGATATATGCTATGCAGTTAACCAGCTTTCGCAAGCTATGGTTAAGCCTACCAAGCTCTTTTGGAAGGCGGGGAAGCATGTATTGAGATATCTCAGAGGCACATCGGGATATGGATTATGGTACAGACAGTTGAATGAGGTGAGGCTATGTGGTTTCATGGATGTAGATTGGTCAGGGAGCCCAACGTACAGAAAGAGCACATCTGGAGGGATTTTTAGTATCGGTTCAACAACAGTTTCTTGGTACAGCAGGAAGCAGAGATCCGTGGCACTCAGTTCAGCAGAGGCCGAGTATATGGCAGCAAGTTTGGTTGCATGCGAGGCTATATGGATGAGGAAGATCCTGGTCGGGTTATTCAGTTCACACTTAGATCCTAATGTGATTTATTGTGATAATCAGAGTTGCATTAAAATCTCAGTTAATCTAGTATTTCATGATAGATATAAACACATTGACATCTGGTATCATCATATCAGAGATTGTGTGCAGCGGAATATCATGTTACTTTCACACATTCCCACGGAGGATCAGGATGTTGATATCTTGACGAAGGCGCTCACTAGGAGCAAATTTGAATACCACAGAGGTAGGATAGGGGTGGAAGATAATCCTTATCTTGTTGAGAGGGAGTGTTGAGATTGCAACAAGATGATGAGCTGAGTGGAAAGAAGTCGCCTTCATTAAGTGGGCCCGTAGGCTATTTTTGGCGCAAAGTCTATTTTTAGACATATGGATCATATTCTATGAGTTGCAGGATGCTATTTGTGGATGGTTGGTCAAGTTTAAAATATGTTTCTAGCATATATAGTGCACTTGAACTTCACAATTTTACCAACTCTGGTCGATAATTTATGTGAGAAATTTAAGAACATTAAATTGACCAAACATTTTGGTGTCATTGTTGTGGAAGTGTAAATAGGAGCCTTTTTCATTTCTAAAAAAACACACACATAGTAAAAGCATTTAAAGAGATTCTAGGGGTAGATTTTTAGCTAGAGGTAAAAGCTTAATTCCAACAACACCAGTCACCCCATCAAGACCTCGTATTGCCACACCATCCACCCAAACTTGTAGACCATCCTTTGTATGAAGACATAGACTTACTGAGGTATTAAGATATGAAATTCAACCTAGAAATTCACCAACTTAATCAATCATATAATTTGTGGAAGAATAAGATCTTTTTTGATATTGCAACAAGATGATGAGCTTAGTGGAAAGAAGTCGCCTTCACTAAGCGGGCCCGCAGGCTATTTTTGGCGCAAAGTCTATTTTTAGACTATGTCTATTTTTAGACATATGGATCATATTCTATGAGTTGCAGGATGCTATTTGTGGATGGTTGGTCAAGTTGGAAAAATATATGGACTTATATTTTTAGACATATTGGGCGGAATCTATTTTTAGATTGCCAGTCTAAAAATAGATATGTCGAATATTATTAGCTCTTAATAATATTTGGACTCTAAACATTATCTTATTCTCTTGGAGCACTTCAGTTAAGTGCACAGATGTGACACAGGAGCTGACAGAAGGAATTACGCTATTCCTAAGGGTTAATTGGAGCTATTGCATGGATACTTCAGTTAGAACTCATGTGACAGAGTTTGGTGGAGTTGATTGAGGAAGTTAATGGAGTTGTGTTCAGTTTAACTAATCTAAACATAGTTGAGCTAGTTGTATCTAGTCTAAATAATTGATACACTAGTGAGAGTGGTGTGAATTAATTATTAATTAATTCACTAATTATAAACTCATTAATCAACTAAAGAATACATCAGTTAACTTCAGTGCATGGACAGTTTCAGTGGAGACCAATGAAGAGATAGGTGAAAGAGCAGTGTGACTATCAGTTGTGACTATACTGTTGCATGATTTGCAACAACCAGTGATTGGAGATGCCAATGAGGATTGCGCAGTACAAGCCAGGTGGTTCGAAGTTATTTATGAGCCATTATTCAGCATTGATTACGCAATAGAGGCAGGCTATCAGGTGGCAGAGATTGGAGCATGTGTTTTGCTAGATCTAGCTTGATTAGTGTGTAGAAATTGGAGATTGTATTGAGAGCTTGTGAGGAGCTTTGTACAATGATTGCTACATGATATCTATGACATATAATATACAGATAGTTGGGGTTTTCAGCTTTAAGCTTTCCCATGAAATACTGTGTTCATATGTGTGATTGTTTATGGTTTTAATGTGTGCATGCGATTGTTTTTATTTCCGCAATTAATGATCAATGGTAGAAGAGATTATGTATTGTGCATGAAGTTAAAATAGTGTGTGATCAGGATAATCTCGGTGAATAATATATCTGTTATTCAAATTTCTACAATCTTACATCCCCAGTAGGAGTAATCTTCTTAAATACAACTCGGGTACAAATTTTAGCTCAAGAACTAGAAGTCCCTAGTGAATAATAGGAAGAAGAAATATATTATAATATACCATTGATAGAGGAACTAGAAGAATTAGAAGAAGAACAAAAAAATCCAATTTTGTAACCTTATATTAGATCTGAGGAATATACAATGGCTGGGGAAGGAGAAGGAGAAGTACACAATGTGAATGGTGAACATTTAAGAATTGAAGGAGGTGGACCTAGGTTTGGAGTTGGAGGTGGAGGAAGAGGAAGAGGTGGAGGTAGAGGAAGGGGAAGAGGAGGAGAAGACAGAGTAGAAAAAAATCATGTTGGGTTTCCTATCTATGATGAAGATACCAAAGCAACAATGAAAAATATATCACCCTATATCCTTCCTAACTTCCAGGGATTAAGAATTGAGGATCCTAAAACATTTATTTTTGAGTTTGAAGTTCTACGTAGATCTTAGGACTACTTTCTTGATTCTCAAAAATTTAAATTGTTTCGAGCAATTCTTAAGGATGCAACATTAAAATGGTTCATGGTTTTAATAACAAAATCTATTATAACATGGGAAGAAATGAAAAATGAATTCTTAACAAAATATAAAGAATATTGCATTCCTCATAATCGTAAGGATGAAGTTTTTAAAATGATACAGAGGGAAGATGAAAATATTGAGGATTTAATTGAAAGATTCAGTTATAATCTCAAGAGGGCTAAAAATGGAAAAATTGGATGAATATACTTTGAAATATCTCCTACTAAAATACATTAGAGATGAATGTATAGATATACTTAACATGATGGGAAAAGGGGATATTTCTCAGCTATCATTACCAGAAATTTCTGAATTATGCATACATCTTTCAAGAGGTAAGTAAAGAGTTGGAAAAAGTTCAAGAGATCCTATTATCTCTATAATTAATAAATCTTCAGCTGGAAAAATAAGTTGGGATGAAATAGAAAATTTTCTTTATGAATTTAAAACGGAGATTTTGGGGAGTCTTAGTCAACATATATACACCTTACAATTATAAAACAAGTAAAGAGTTGAAAGTGATTCCTTATTTATTTATTTTCCTAAGAGAAGAAAGAAACATGCTTTGAGAGAATGACCTCTTGACTTAAAAAGTGTAGAAATTTTTGTTACATGTACAAAAAATCATGATACAAAAAAATGTCCTTCAATACCAGGTCTTAAGGTTGTTTATCAAGATGAAGTGGTTCCAAATCAGATAGATCCTCTTTGTTTTGTTGCTAGAATACCATGGCAAGGATCACAAACTCAAGGATTCAACACTCAAATGTATACTCAACCCCCACATAATAACTAGACTACACCAATGCCATTGCAACCTTGGTCTCAATATCAACCTTGGACACAAGTATGGAAAAATACTTATGCTATATATTCTCAATATAACTAATATCCACAACCTTACCCAAAATTTCCACCACAAAATTTTACTCAGTCTAGTCAACTACCTCAAAGTCAGTTTCAAAATCAAAATCCACAAATTTCATTACCATTTCCACAAAGACCAAATCAGTTTCCTACCCAACCACTCCGAACCCAAATAATAAAAATTCACAGCCTGTTTACAATATGGAGGGAAAAAGTTTCCAGACATACATGATAACTCCATTATATCTTAACAATGTTAAACTTAGATATGGTAGAGTATTGGAGAAGAAGTCATCATCCGTTGTTATTCAGGTAAAAGAAAAAAAATGATCATTTTGAAGAAGATACATCTCTTCATCAGAAATAAAATCTCCAATAACAAACCACTCCTACATATGATAATCTAATAAGCGCAACTCCCATTATGAAACAACTTGCAATATCTGTCTCAAAACCACTCTGTCCTAAAAGATTACAAATTGATAAAGGGGTAGAAAAATAAATCATGATGCTTGATTATGATATGTTAGATGAGCTGAAGAATGTTTTCATAGAAATCCCTTTGCTATAATCTATCAAAAAATTTCCAATTCTTGTAAAGACAATTAGGGAGTTAAGTATTAAAAAACCAGGAAGAAAAAGAAAATAAGTAAAAAAAATTCAGTTAGTTGGAAAAATTGCAAATATCATGATGGGAAAAACATGAATGCATAAATATTTGGATCCAAGAAGTCACATTGTGAAAACACACATCAATGGTATTGAAGTACCAAACACATTAATTGAACTAGGAGCAACAATAAAAATTATGTGTAAACAAACTATGGATCAACTCAAATTTCCTAACCTCCAATATACACAAACATTGTTACAACTAGTAGATATATGTGTAATTAAACCTGATGGTGTGTTGGAGGACATTTATGTATCCTTATATTATTGGGAATATCCAATTTATTTTATGATCTTAACACCCAAAAATAACTTAGGAGGGCATCCATTAATCTTAGGGATACCTTGGTTAGCTACAACCGATGCTTTTATTATTTGTAGATCCAGTGACATGTTTATCTCCAATGGAAGCTTAACAAAGAAATTCACACTGTATCCACCTGAAAAAACAATGATAGAGGTAGAAAATGAAAAATTTATGGATGATTATAATGATATACAACCTATTTTCACTATATCACAAGTTAGTGAAGAAGATCAAATTTTAAATTCAATAGAAAATAATGAATCATCTTCATACTACGAGATTAGTCAAAATTTTCAAGAATAGTGCAACACTTAATATATATCATCCAAACAGATGTCTTTATATTCTATGGAATAATTTTGCAATTATTCAATTGAAATGTTTCTAGGAAAAGCTTTAAATGCAATCACAAATCTAGAAGAATTTCATTGGAAGAAATTAAGAGAAATATTACAAAAACACTCTTCTGCATATGCATGGGAATACACTGACATGAAAGGAGTTAATCTTGAAACTTTCATGCATCACATATATATTGAAGAAAATTCCATACCAATCTGACAACCTTAAAGAAGAATGAATCCAAACTTAAGTGGAATTGTTAAAGAAGAACTACAAAAACTGTTGAATGTAAATTTCATTTATCCAATATCAGGCAGTCAATGGGTTTCACATTTAGTAATTGTTCCTAAAAATAATGGAAAATGGAGAGTCTGTATTGATTATAGGGAGTTAAATAAGGCCACTTTGAAAGATCATTTTCCACTTCCTCTCATAGATCAAGTCTTAGATACATTAGCAAGGAATAGTTTTTTTTCATTCTTGGATGGTTTTAGCGGGTATAACCAAATTCAGGTTGCACCAGAAGATCAATACAAAACCACATTCACCTGTCCATGGGGAAATTATGTGTATCGAGTACTTCCTTTTGGATTATGTAATGCACTAGCAACATTCCAAAGGGAAATATTTTGTTTTTTCTCTAATCTAATTCATGATTGTGTGGAAGTATATATGGATTATTTTACAATATATGGAAATTATTTTGAAGAAGCTCTTAACAATTTGGAAAAAGTTCTCATAATATGTAAGGAAGAAAATCTCTCACTAAGTCATGAAAAACGTTTTATGATGCTTAGTTAGGGGATTGGTTTAGGACACCACATTTCAGGAAATGGAATTAATGTGGGCTCATCTAAAGTAGAAGTTATTTCTAAATTAGCAGTTCCAATTTTTCAAAGAGATGTTAGGAGTTTTCTTGGTTTCACTGGGTACTATAGAAGATCTATAGAAAACTTCACAAAAATTGCATCTCCACTCTTCAAATTTCTTACAAAATATTGTGAATTCACTTGGAATCATGATTTCTAAAAATCCTTTGAAACTTTGAAAGAGAAGACTTTTGAAGCACCCATTATGAGAGGACCAAAAAAGAAATTTCCTTTCCACATTTCAACTGATGCTTCAGATACATTTCTGGGAGTTGTATTAGGACAAAAAGACTTGACTCCTTATGCTATTTACTATGCAACTAAAAATTTGACTCCTGTAGAGTTAAATTATACTGTTACTGAAAAGGAGTATTTAGTTGTTGTCCATGCCATTAACAAATTCAGATATTACATCATTGGCTATGAAACTTTCATTCATATTACAGATCATTCTGCAATTAGATATCTAATGAATAAACTAGTTACTAATGGCAGAGTCACAAGATGGTTATTATTGTTACATGAATTCAATTTCACTATTTTGGATTGACTTGGAAAACAAAATATAGTTGCTGATGTTTTATCTAGAATTCAAAATGATAACAATGATATACTTGTAGAAGATAATTTTCCTGATGAATGCCTCTTTCCAATATCCACTAAATCTCCATGGTTTGCAAATATTGCTAACTATTTGGATACAGGGAAATTACCATCATATTTGTTTCCTAGAGAGAGAAGAAAGATAATTCAAATGAGTGCATCTTATTCATGGATAAATGAGGAATTGTATAAGAGAAGGAAGAAAGACATCAAAATAGAAGGAAGTACATCCAAGAAAATAGAGGAGCCCAAACCATAGAAGAAAAGAGCAAGAAATCAAAACCCTCCTCCATCAGTAAGAACAAGTGCTAGGCTCAGCCAAGCAATGAAAGAACCATCCCCAAAGAGCACCAAATGCATGTATTTAGAAGAATAACTGAGGGTTCCATCAGCAACTACTATCTCACCTATTCATAGCCCAAGCCAAAAAACACAAGAAATTGATCCTATGCAACAAAAAATTTATGCTTACATTAAATCTCTAGAGAAGAGAGATATAGGAAGAACATCATTCTTGAATTAAAGGTAAGAAGCTCAATCTAGTAATCCACTAGAACCTCCAGTTGTAAACACTTTAAAACATGAAACATTTGAGCTGGAGACACTAAATAGACACATACAACAAGAGCATGAAGCCATAAGGTTGCAAAAAAAAATTGAGAAAACCAAGAATGAAAATATTCTTTTGCATTTGGGCCTGTGGTACAAGAAAAACAAAGAGTTAAAGAAAAATAATAAAATCCTCAAAAGACAAGTCATAAATCTGAAATACAAAATCTTGATGAGAAAGCCAAGGATGGCAGTGGATAGAAATAAGGTAAAGAAGATAATTTTGGATGTTCTGGCAGAAGTCTCAAGGAAAATTCAGTAGCTCACAAGGATCATCAACTTTTTATTTTTGCATGAGAACATTCAATGACCTTCGTGTGGGGGAATGTAGAGCCTCATGGTTGCTTCATTTTGACATTTCATTTTTCCTACTTTTCCTCATTTTTTATCATTATCATCAACTCAAATAAGAATTAAACTATAATTTTTTGACATGGTAAGGTATTTAAATGACCTATCTTTCATATTCAATAATGTTCCTTATTATTAAGTTAAAATTTGTATTAACTACAAAATTGACGTGATTCTGCAGCTGATTCACGTTTTTATAGCCATCTCCATGATTCGCTGGATTCTATGGTGTCAGCTGAGAAACGAAGTATATAGACAGGTGGAGATTGATCCCTTCAAGGATTTCCTCCTATATATTTGAGCCAAATCATGAATAGAACAAGTCAATTGCGTGGTCAAAGGAGCGGGTAAACAACACGGTGCTAAATACCCGAGCGAGAGTCCATGTCAATCATGCTTCACGATTTTCTTTGCCAAATAGAAAATCGTGAAGAAACACACTTCTGTTATTTGTTGAAAGTTTAAGATGGGATTTTTTTACTCAAAATATGTGTAAAATCCTCGAAAAAGTTATACACATGATTTTACAAATATAGGGAAAACAAATACGTGGACAGTGTGAAATTGTAATGTGATTGTGAAGTTTTAAACTCTGTTTTTATTCCTTTTAATTGAAGAAATATCTTGAATAATTTATGTGCAACTAACTATTGGAGTAGATCGTTGAAATCACCTATTTGTGGAGGGCCCCTACAAATTGAGAAGGTTCTACATTTTGTGTTTTTCATACAGATGTTTTCACAACTTTGTTTTATCGTTTGATGTAGTTTAGGTTCTTGTTTTTATTTTGTCAAATGTTGTAGTTTTTTCCAGAATTCCACTTTGCCACTTGAAGTAGATGTTTACATAGCTTTCCTTTGTCATTTGATGTAAATTCATCTTCCTTTCAAATTTTTAAAATGCAGAAGTGATTCATAGTTTTCTTTCCAAGCAACAATAGTTTATTGTAGAGTAGTTTTGAAAAATCACGTGTGATTTATCTCCAGAACATTGAAAGATTTATTTTCCCATTTTGAGTGAGTTCCTTTGAAAAGTATGAGTGATTTATTTCCAAGAAATAGTAAATTAGTGATTTAATTTTGGCATATGAGTGTATGTTTTTTAGTTTAAGAGTGATTTTTATCCAGAACAATAGTTAATTACACAGTTTCATTTCCATAGCATTTCCTTTCAAAAACATAAAAATGTCCAAATTATTTTTTTCTAGAGTTTAATTTTATCTTTATACATTAGACTGATGGAATTATTAAAGACTAACAAATAAATTAGTTAAAAATTCTTCATAAGATAGAAAGCGTTGTTTTGGTTTTTACAAAGTAGGAAGCATGTTGATTTTTAGAGCCTGGTTGTAATTTAAATTTATCAATTTCATAAAGAATACAAACATCCCTAGCAAAAATCTCTACAAATTAAATAATCACACCAATAAACTAAGTTAAAAGAGGCTTATAGCATATATAGTGCACTTTCACTTCACAAGTTTACCAACTCTAGTCGATAATTTATGTGAGCAATTCAAGAATATTAAATTGACTAAACATCTATCATGGTTATTATTCTGGTTATATGCTAGTATAAGCATGGTTTCATAATAGGTTCCCACTATGGCTTTCAATATGTTTTGATTATATGGTGAATGGTGAATGAATGCATGAGCTAACAAAAGTTATTGAAACTATTATGAGATGGAATTATATCTTCTTGATGATTCTCAAATAAGTATCTTCCCACTATGTTCATGTATGCATTCATGGCCTGTATATTACGTGTTCTCAATATGTTTGAAGGAATTTTTTTCATGTTCTAGGAAGTCTAGGTCAAGTTCTTCCTTCAAATTTGTATGTCTAGAATTTTTTTCATGTCATCATTGATTCTTAGAAGTTACAAGAAGTTATGGATTGTGGTATGGTGGTTGACTTGGAATCTAGGCTCAAATTTTGGGACCGCATGCTCCTAATTGGAAAAATTGGGTTGCAACCACATGGATGTAAGCTTGTGCATGCAGTTGGAGGCTCCCAACCACATGGAGTCATTTCTATAGGTGTGGTTGAGTGCCTAAGGTAGAAAAGGAGGGGTCCAACTCAAGCTTTAACCACTTAGGATGGTTTCTCAGTTTTTGAGTGTCTTGTAGCCCCTATAGGATGTTGTGAAATGTTAGTTTTTCATTAGTAGTCATCCCCTCTTCCTTAATCGGACCTAGGATGTCGGGTCATTTCATAGTCGCCCTTAGCTCATGTTTACCTTGACATAATGGTGAAAGTGGTTAAATGTGGGAGAGGTAGTTACAAATTAGTGTAAGAGTGGGTTTTTGTTCTCTTTGGGTGATATCTGAAACAACAAGTTGGTATTAGAGCATGTTTCAATAATTGGATTTAATGGGAGGAATATGTTTTTCATGCATGCATTTCAATGTCTATGTGGTTTTCATGGATGCATTTTCATGGTTCTATTTGTCATGCATGAGTTCATGGTATGCAGTTTGTGTTATCATGCATTATGATGTTATATTAATATGATTATGTATATACATGTATCGTTCTAATCTGGATTCATTTTAAAGACAAGATAGCCTCCCCTGCACTTCATTGAGGTATGTTGATTATGTTTATATTTTTTTATCTGACATGGTATGTTTACAGGAAGAAGAGGATCAAATATGACTAGAAAAATATTTTATTATAGTTCACGAGACTCACCTTACATATCAAATGAATATTCAAGAGATGGGTCCTCTCCAGACATAGAAGACACCTTGAGAATTTAAAATGAAGAGACGATAAGTTGAAAAGCACATAATCACATGATAATTCACTCACAAGAAAGACTTTCTAGGGCACAGGAAAAACAAGAAGAGGCCAATTTAGTTATCCTTAAGAGTTTTTCAGACTTGTAGTGATAGGGACAACCAAATATCAGTTATGGACAGGAGGATAGGACTAATAGGGAATATGGTAGCAGGCCTCATGGTGGGCACAAGTCAGATAGGGATGACACAGTAAAATATGGTAGGCTCTTGGATACACCTGGCAGGAGAAGCAGTGGATATGGGTTCTACTTTAGTTCAAATTTAGATAGGTATCATTATGGTATTGAATTTGGCACATGGGTGTACCAAATACACTTCTTTGGAAATTTGGATGCTACCTGCACAAGGTCACAGAGAAAAATGATTGTCTAATGTTAGTAGAACAAATTTAACATAATGTAAACTAAGTTTGAGGGAAAAATAAGCATACAACACTGAGAACAAAACAAAACACAAGATGAAAATACAAAATTTCGATGAAGCAAACAACCTAATAACACAAGTGGATAATTCTTCCTTTATTAGTTGTTGGTATTGAAAAAAGATACAATGCTAAACACTTGAAGAGGGTCATTTGAGCTATGGAGCTCAGATGCCCAAAACAAGGAGGTCTCCTTCCCTCAAGTTTCTGCAAGCGTCTCTTCCCTTTCTCAAGGGATGGTAGCTCAAGATAAAATGGTAGACCTCTCTCTCTTGGACTGAGATGTTTGTTGGCCAACATATGAGTCCTTACAATCCCTCTACTAGTAGATTATGCAAGTTGGTTTTCTATGAAACAATTTTGCCAGCATAACAATGTGTCTCCATTTATTCTTCCAAAGGTCGGTTTATATAGACATTGTTCGAATTGCTCCTCCTTCTCTTGGCCCAAGATTGATAGTGACTCAAGAGTGGAGGAGAGATTCCTTTGTGGGTTTCAATTAATCCTTAAGGTGTCTCAAATATGGTTGTCCTTGATAGTGCTAGGTGGAGAATCATCCTAACAAACCATGCCAAATGGTCCCAAATGGTGACATTTCGCCATCTTCAGGATGGCATGTATATTGAAGGAATAGTTGCGTTGTGCACAAAATTCCTTTGATGTTGGTTCATTGTCCCTTAATTTTCATATGAACCTTAGGAAAAAATAGATTTTTGGCCTTTCCTAATGTATTCCTTCCTTGAAAATATTTGTTTGTACCTTCTTCTTGACATTTCAAATGTCTTTTTCTTGTACGATTTTCTGGTGTTAACAGTTGCCCCCTAATGTATGAGGTGTAGGAGGCATTATGTAACCGAAATTAATTATGTTTTCTTTTCTGTGTGATCCTTTTGAGAGAGAGAGAGAGAGAGAGAGAGAGATTAACTTGCTTTTGGAACTGAGTTGGGAGACCCCTTGTCTTAAGTAAAAAAGATACCATGCTCTATAGGAAACCTGCAAGCGATAAAATAAGCAAAATTTCAATGAGGCGGGCATGTCCCATGCTCGTGATGTTTTTCTAGCTAAGCTAATTTGAAAGATACTGGTTCTGTGATGTCACAATTGTGGTTGGTGATCTGCTTCTAGTTGATGATCACGATAGGTTGATGCCCTCGGGGGCATTTTTTCTTTGAACAAAAAAGGCTGAATATGGTACCCACATGCATGGAGTGCTTTGGAGAAAGTGCTAAATGGATACATGGGTCTTTGAATGTTGGGTACCTTCTTGTGTAAGTGTTACTGATAGAGATGCTTACTGATATACGGGTCTTTGAAAAATTTTGACAGAGTGCAATAGTTATTAAGTACGATACCATCCTTGACATGAAAAATTGTGCTAATGTTGAATGTCAGTAGGATCGATGAAATCAATGGGAAATTTTGATTCCCATTGTGCCATTCGAGGATGACCCTATTATTATGAGGGTCCATCTAAGGTAATACCTCCTTCCTGGAAAATGGTTATTTGAAGTCAACAAGATGGAAGCATCAACCGCTCGAAACAAGTACTGATGCAAGGGACTAGAGTTTCTTGATTTAGCAGGGTATAATGTGATAGGTTAACAAGGAATGATGACGAGAGATAGCTATAATTGATGATAGTGGTTAAGTAGCCCGAGGTCAGAGCGATAAATGCAAGTGGCAGAAGTCATAACAATTTCTGATGGGGAAATCCCCAGGATTAGTAGCACATCCAGGGTGGGTGTATGTTTGATATTATTTTCATGGTTGGGTGTGGTAAAATAATGCACGGCTGTGACTAAGGTTGATTGGGGACTCATTCCAGGCAATAAATGTAAATGGATGGGTGGGAGTCTTCTCCCAAAAAGACTCTTTGTACACTTTCCAAAAGAATATGAAAGTGGATTGGATGTACAAGCACAGAGACAACTGCCTAAAAACATGAATAATATCGCACTATGATGTGAGGAGTGTGTTTTTCTGAGGGTGGGGGCCCCATTGGTTGGTCTCAGTGCCAAGGTGGTGAGTGAATGAAATTTCGCAGATGGGCTATGATTATGAGGGTGTGATAAGCCAAATGTGAAACATGGTGATGCATTTTTACTGATCTTATTTGTAGAGAATGGTCATCCGAGAAAGGGTTTTTAAAATTCAATGGGTAAAACTTGAATTGATGTTTGATGTACGAACATGAAATGGTTCTCAGACTAGATTTTTATGACCATGGCTCTAGGATTTTGCATATGGTCTACATGAGTGATGGATACCATGGATGGTGAGGCTCTACCGAACTACAAGGGTGTTTATCATGTGCAAGATGGGGGGATGATAAACATGGTCGGGTGAATGAAACCTATCGTTTTATTCTGAATAAATGATGTCAAGATATGTAAATATTTTTGGGAAGCTTATCATGTTGAGAATAGAATAATACCAGCTCTTGTACTTTTTATGTCTTGGGCGTATAGTGATTTCACGAGCCTCCAACATCTGTAGCTAATACCCAAAGTTACACTAGAAAATTTGGCGGAAATTCCGACGGCCAATTCATCGCTATTCCGACACATAGTCGTCGCAAGAGCGACAGTTCAAGGGCGGAAAAAACGTGGTTTGTCATGCCGTCGCAGTTCCGACACACCTAAAAAGTGTCGCACTATCGACACTTCTTCCGTCGCTTCCCAACAAGCGTCACTCTTCCGACGTCTTACGAACCGTCGCGCTTCCAACGTTCCTAAACGGTCGCACTTCCGACGAAATGTGGTCCGACGTTTTGAACGTCGCTCTTTCGACGTTTGTAAACAGTCGCAATTCCGACGCAGTGTGGTCCGACGTTTTGGACGTCTCTCTTCCGACGTTTGTAAGATGTCACAATTCCGACGAAATGTGGTCTGACGTTTTTAACATCGCTCTTCCGACGTTTTTGACGTCGCTCTTTCGACGTTTGTAAGCTGTCGCAATTCCGACGAAATGTGGTCCGACGTTTTTATACTGTCGCTCTGCGGACGTTTCTGATTTGTCGCAATTCCGACGTCTACAATGTGTCGGTATACCGGCGGCGGGTTCAATTTAAAAAATAAAAAATGAAACTTTAAAAGACGAGAAACGCTGTTTTGAATATATTATACGAAGTAAAACAGTCCATGAAGTCATTACATTTTCACATCTGAAGATTGGAACCCAAATATCCATCCAGAAAAGTGGAAGTCCCACCCCAGACAATGATAGAAAAATACCCCATGTCACATACAGGGACATGATATAAAACCCAGTAACGGTCCACATGGAGATTATCGACAAATCTCAGAAAGCATCCAAATATGCCCGAGGCATCTATAAGAAAGTGAAATAGCAGTATGTAGAATAGTAAAGCAACAGATAGAGTACCGACGTCCATTGTTCCAAATACAAATTAAAGTACCCAAAACCCTGCAACAGAGAAAAACGTTAATCATGTGAGGAGTGTGATATGTCCAAAATATAAAAATACCATCAGACCATATCAATAAACCAACAACATAGACCAGCATCGCTAGTTTTGAAGGCAGAGTGATAAACATTAATCATTTTTTTTTCACAAGAGAAAAATGTTGTTTTGAATATATTATATGAAGTAAAATAGTCCATGAAGTCATTACATTTTCACATCTGAAGATTGGAACCCAAATATCCATCCAGAAAAGTGGAATTCCCACCCCAGACAGTGATAGAAAAATACCCCATGTCACATACAGGGACTTGATATAAAACCCAGTAACAGTCCACATGGAGATTATCGACAAATCTGAGAAAGCATCCAAATATGCCCGAGGCATCTATAAGAAAGTGAAATAGAAGTATGTATAATACTAAAACAACAGATAGAGTACTGACGTCCATTGTTCCAAATACAAATTAAAGTACCCAAAATCCTTGAACAGAGAAAAACGCTAATGATGTGAGGAGTGTGATATGTCAAAAATATAAAAAGACCATCAGACCATATCAATAAACCAGCAACATAGACCAACATCGCTAGTTTTGAAGGCAGAGTGATAAACATTAATCATTTTTTTTTCACAAGAGAAAAAACGTTGTTTTGAATATATTATATGAAGTGAAACAGTCCATGAAGTCATTACATTTTCACATCTGAAGATTGGAACCCAAATATCCATCCAGAAAAGTGGAAGTCCCACCCCAGACAATGATAGAAAAATACCCCATGTCACATACATGGACTTGATATAAAACCCAGTAACGATCCACATGGAGATTATCGACAATCTGAGAAAGCATCCAAATATGCCCGAGGCATCTATAAGAAAGTGAAATAGCAGTATGTAGAATAGTAAAGCAACAGATAGAATACCGACGTCCATTGTTCCAAATACAAATTAAAGTACCCAAAATCCTGCAACAGAGAAAAACGCTAATCATGTGAGGAGTGTGATATGTCCAAAATATAAAAAGACCATCAGACCATATCAATAAACCAGCAACATAGACCAGCATCGCTAGTTTTGAAGGCAGAGTGATAAAAATTAATCATTTTTTTTTCACAAGAGAAAAAACGTTGTTTTGAATATATTATATGAAGTAAAACAGTCCATGAAGTCATTACATTTCACATCTGAAGATTGGAACCCAAATATCCATCCAGAAAAGTGGAAGTCCCACCCCAGACAGTGATAGAAAAATACCCCATGTCACATACAACGACTTGATATAAAACCCAGTAACGGTCCACATGGAGATTATCGACAATCTGAGAAAGCATCCAAATATGCCCGAGGCATCTATAAGAAAGTGAAACAGTAGTATGTAGAATAGTAAAGCAACAAATAGAGTACGTACTGACGTCCATTGTTCCAAATACAAATTAAAGTACCCAAAATCCTTGAACAGAGAAAAACGCTAATCATGTGAGGAGTGTGATATGTCCAAAATATAAAAATACCATCGACCATATCAATAAACTAAGAATATAGACTAAGATCGCGAGTTTTTAAGGCAGAGGATAAACATTAATCATTTTTTTTCATTGGGCAGAGTACCATTGAATATATTATATGAAGTAAAACATCTCCAATATGGAGATTATCGACAATCCGAGAAAGCATCCAAATATGCCCGAGGCATCTATAAGAAAGTGAAATAGCAGTATGTAGAATAGTAAAGCAACAGATAGAGTACCGACGTCCATTGTTCCAAATACAAATTAAAGTACCCAAAATCCTTGAATAGATCAAGAAAAACGCTAATCATGTGAGAATTCTAAGTAAAGTTAATCTATTAACATTGCGAATAAAATTACACCGAAGTCAAAAACATTGCCTGGCCATACTCATGGCAAATTTGTCATCAAAAATCAAAAAATTAAGAAGACTGCCCTCATACGGGGAAACCAGTCTTGAACATTTAATTTACAGAATTCAAAAATATTACAAAGGTCCAGCACAGTAAAATAAAGTAAAAGCAGCCCAATTAAGTGGGCCCGCTAAGCAAGAAAAACAAATTAACCAAACTACTCCTCCGGTGGTTCCTCCACGATTCAGCACCATCCTTCGGAAGGTCCAGGATCGCTAGGTGCTACCTCCACATGCATGCCATGGCTCCCCTCCTGAAGGCCCGAATGCTGGCCGGCTTTTTCCGAGCTCAAACCCACCGGACGGGTGCATTCTTCCTCCGTTTGGGCCTCCTCACGGAAGACCATATTGACTAAAGCCGTGATTCGCGGGCAGTTGAGAGAGCAATTAAAGGAAAATTGCGCAGTGCACATCGTGGGAGAAGGTGAACTAGCGGTGGGGAAGCGAGGAGCAGGGGAATCCATACGGTGGCCAGATCCTACAACCCGACCCTGCCCACTCCTAGTATTTGGATATCAACCTGCGTAATAATCACTGAACTGGCCGGAATTTGACTATGTTGAGGGGCTGGAGGGAGCCCGCAGGGGTTGACCTCTAGTGCTCCCCCTGCGACAACGCATCCTATGACGCACGCGAGGCATGGGTGCAGTCTCAGGCGCAGTGGGCACAAGAGGAGACGAAGAAGCAGAATTCCAATTAACAGAGGAAGACAGACAGAGACAGAACCGAGAGAAATGCAGATATGCTGCAAGGTCTAGGTAGCAGTTCAGCTGGCCACTTCTCCTTATCGTCATAGTTAGCAGGCAGTGTAATCCAGCAACCGGTTCGTCTGAAAAACCATAGCTAAAATCCATTTTCTCGACCCGACTGCAATGAAATCAAAGGAAGCCCGTCATAATTAATCTCTGATCATTAATAATGAGAGCCGAAGGCCGGATCATATTGGAGCGTGCGGAATCGAGGAGTGGAGGTCGATCTTGAACAGTTTTAAAAATTAATTAATGCGGATTTGATGTGAAAACTTAATTGAACAACGTTAAATGTTAATGTGATTGATATGAAATCGCCATATCCATGTCCCATCACCTTAAACGCCATCGAATGCACCCACAGACGAGAGCAGGGCAAGTTTTTATTGAGGACACGTGGCAAAAATTGATTGGAGCGGATACAACTCTCCCTCCGTATGCCAGCCCAACTTCGGACCCGAAAAATATTAGGGCGGAATTCATTTGGTTTTCGCGTCACAAAATTGGCCGACGTCAGCAGGCTATTTTGGAACGCAAATTTGGTTTGAATTATGGTTTATCGCCGTTTGAAGTCCGGCGGGCTCGACTTAAGAACAATTTTGTTTGATCCCATCTTATAAAATTTGTGTTGGTTTTCTTTGATAATACACATATTTATAATAAATCATGGGAATACTACACTAAACATGTGGAAAAGTTATATAAATTATTGAGAACAATCATTTTTATGTAAAAATATCCAAATGTGCTTTTGGGAAATAAGAATTTGAGTATTTGGTTCATATTGTTTTAAAGGAAGGAGTGAAGTTGGAGCCTCAAAAGATGCAAGCTATTAAAAAATGACCTATTCCTAAGAAAATCAAGGTTCTTAGAAGATTTTTTAGACTTACATGATATTATTGATCATTTGTTAAGAATTATGCATGCATTTCAAGTCCACTCACATATCTCTTCAAGAAAATATCATTTATATGGAATGATGAGGCTACTTTGGCATTCTCTCTTTCAATGGATGCCATGTCTTCTACACCAACATCGGTTGCACCTACTTTTGGTAAAACATTCATAGTAGAGTGTGAGGCACTAGGACAAGGAATTTACGTAACATTAACACAACAAGGGATATCATTGGCTTTTAAAAGAAATGAATTCAAAGAAAATATTTGGTGAAATTCAAGGAATTCACTTTTGTTAATAGGTTTATGTCACACGATGATGCAGGGGCATTAGGCACTAGCCAGCAATGTAGGAGGTTTTTTCCACATGTTGTGGCTAGGAGGGTTCAAAAACATTTGAGTTGTAACAACTAGGTGTCAATAACTCAGCTGACTGTATTACTTAGACTAGTTAGAGTTGTAGGAGTCGAACAGTTTCAGTTAGCTGAATTATTATAATTATACCTTTTGATTTCTAGAACGGTCCTCTCAGAGGAACCGAAGAGCCATATGTTATGTATATAAATTGTAATTCCTCGGATGAATAAAAGTAGAGAGGGAAGAGGAGAGTAGAGAGGGGATTTCTGCAATAAACCTCTGTGTGTGAACAATTGTTTCCAGTTAAATGATTTCCAAGATTAGTTGCCATTGAATTATCTTGAACTACTAATTTTGAAGAATTGTTTAACTATGAGGTGATTGGGTAATGATAATTCCATTCTTCTGTCTTTGAATTCCCGTAAATTGTTGGATAACCCTGTGAACTCACCCCACCTGAAGGCGAGGTTTGTGTAGAGAACCGGGGTCGTGAAAACTGCTCAAATATAAAAATCCCGCTTAATAAAGAGACAAAATTGTTGTGCTTTCGGAACCTGACCCGAGGATTGGACATGAGTTAACAAACAAAAGGATAGCGGAACCAGACTTGCACCCATGATCAAGCCCTCTACCAAAACCACGAGCGGAATCACAAAAGCGGGTTGCCCATATCGCACCGCTTTTTCGGAGTAGGCGGTATTTCCTATTCGCGAGCGATTCCATAGGGAAAGCGACACGTGGCGAAGTGACCCCCGGAAAACCACCGTTTAACCCGCGCCATCGCACGTTAAAGCCCGACGTTGGAAGCCGAGCGAAATTTCCAAGAGTCATTGATTTGGAGAAGGGCCATCGGACGGTGGTCGCACGTTGAACTTGCCCGGAGGTTAACTAAGGTGTGCGGAGGATAGCCAGGTACGATACGAGTGTTTTATTGGTTATTGATATATATAGGTGGGGCCGGAGTATAATGAAATTGTTTAATTAAACGATTGGCGGATAATTAGCATAAGTCTGGAGCGTGATTGTTGTAAGGCCGGGTGGTGAAATATAGAGCCGAAAGTTCATTACAAGTTATTTATTTAAAAAGAAACGTGGAGTATAAATACAAAGTGTTGAAAGTTAAACATTGGTTATAAGGATTGGAGATAATATAAAGTCAAGAATATAAATTAAAGTCCAACCATTGTGGATAGTATTTATTTATCAAATTCTACGAATTTGATAAATAAACCCGAAGAAAGAAGAAGTCAATTAAGACTCAGGCTGGAGGAAAAGAACGGGGTAAACCAAGGGAAAATGCTGACAGAGCGATTGTAGCCACACCAGCTCTCCTTGGGGGTCCAATTTCAGTTTTGTTGCATCACACGATGATCTCTCTTCTCTGGCATTTACTTGTATTGAAGATCACTATTCTAGGAATAAGGAGTTATTTTCTCCAAAAATAACCCTAGCCAAACATTGACAATGCATCAAGGATATCTTTCTATGCTTCATAAGCACATTTTTTCTACTTCTAAATCATGTCTTGGAATTGGTCGTTGTGCTAGAAATTATTCACCATTTGGTTTCATACCAAAGTCTTTTTCACATTTTCAGCATCCAATACATGAAAAAGATAATGGTTTAAAACAACATAAATATTTGAAAATTTGCAAGAATTGTCTGGCACACTTTGAATATGAATTTTGAAGTCAAGTGCATGATGCTGTATAGGATCAAGTGTCATTTTGAATACAAAATGTTTCACATGAAACTTCTCAACATGCTACCCTGCATTAAGGATTAAATGACAATATTGCATCAACTATTTCCATAATAAAAGTGCACCTCGGCCATAAGACTAAACAACTACAAATGTTGTAGATCTAACAAGACCACGCAATCAAATGTATTCCA
>CM076572.1:580809825-580934736 GCA_034641835.2 Pinus albicaulis | reverse complement strand
CACTTGGACACCAACATTTTTGCGTCGTTGCTAGGGAGGGTAACAAAGGTGCAAGAACACGATTCATATTGATCTAAGGATCAATCTCTCGTCTTAGGGAGGGTAATTCTACCCTGCTCTAGGTCTTGAGCGTAGTTTTCTATTTTTTCTTTTTGAATGATTTATTAGGAACAAATCTGTCATACTAGAGAGGGAAATGCTACCCTACTCTAGGTCCTGAGCATAGTTGTTATATTTTTCTTATTTTTTGATTGATTTATTAGGAACTGATCTCTCGTCCCGGGGAGGGAAACACTGCCCTGCTCCAGGTCCCGAGCTTAAGATTTCTTGATTTTATTTCTTTCTTTCTGTTTAAACACCCAATTTCTCGTCCCGGGGAGGGAAGTTTCACCCTGCTCTAGGTCCCGAGCTTTAAGAATTGTTTTAATTTTTTTTCCTTCATCTGGTTCTATGAACAAAGATCTAAACAAAAAGGTAGAGGATGAGGTCAAGGAAGAAAGCATCAACACAATCTGGAACTCAGTCACGGAACTTCAGGATGGGACAAATATGGGAAATCAAAACTATATTGAAGACTAGTTTCACTCTGTTGTTTGCTCGCAACATCACTCTACACTTCCACAACTCTTGGCACCATCCTTAACAGGGAAGTTGGTCTCTCATACTCGTGTATTTATATACTTTTCAAATACGGGTATGTGCATACTTGAGGCATTATTTTGAAAATGGCTTCACTGGAAGTACTCTTATATGTAAGTATATTTTATTTTTCAAAGTAGAGTAGTGTAGTGTAGAATATAGAATGAATAAAGACATAAATAAATAAATTTCTTTAGATGTAAAAATAGTTGTTTTTGTTGCAACACACTGTGAAAATTAACATCGGTGATGAATATTCAAATTTATTTATGTATGTAGATGCATTATATTAAAAATAAAATTCCTATAAACACTCATATTCATTTTGATCACATTCTTGGAAAAATTCCTTAATTATCATATCTTATGGCTTGCGAGCTTGATGAAAATTTCGGAAAAACAGTCGGGACAGTCATGTTTTGAGGGACCAAATGGGCATATTTTCAAGACCTATTTTTATCCTATGTATCCCTTCATGTATAATTTCTAACCCAATTTGAATCACTCGATTTCGAGTTGAAACAAAAAAGTTATGACCAAAACAATGACAGGATGTCTAGTAGGCAACTAAGGAACAAAGTTGGGACAATCCATTTTTGGAGGCTTAAATGAATAGATATTGGAAACCTGTTTTTATGGTATATTACCCTATGAATCTAGTTTAAAACACAATTTGAATAACTTTATTTCTATATCATATGAGGAAGTTATGACCAAACTATTGGCTGTTTATCATAAATCAGCACTCTCAAAACTCTGTTTTCCCAGCTGTTCACTATCGGATTTGACCCACCAATTATTATTTCCTTAAAAACCTATTTCTATTGGAGATATATAAATGAATATGCTTTAATCTCCAATTTGAATCGGTTCAATCCATCATCAAATGAAAAATTTATGCTTAAAATATCAATTGTTGGTCTGAGCTGGAAAATAAAAAATGACTCTACTATGCAGGTTGTTATAAGAAAATTTAACATACCATTACATGCAATTTTTAAAACCTGTTTCTATTGGAGACATCTCTATGAATTCAATTTCATTTGGCTTTGGAATCACTCAAATCAGGCGAAAAAGAAAGAAGTTATCATTGAAACACTGCTGGTTAGTATCGTTGGCCACCACTCTCTCGCAGGTAATAAATTAATTTTACTTTGTTATTTTTTTCCCATGGATTTGTTTTATAGAGTAACAACTTGTGTTTTTTGCATATTTATTGGATTAGGAGAGCCCAATCACCTCTCTTCTTCCATGTTTTCATGTTTTATTGCACGTAGACACTCATTTTTTTGCAAGTCCCAGGAGAATAAATGAGGTCAATTTATGAACAAGTGATTCTTGAAGGCAATCATAATGAAATATTTTTTTTTTCAAAGACGTTTCCTCACACAGAGAAAACAACATGAATACTTTTCATCAATTAATGGATTTATAACTTGAGAAACGAGGAATTAATTTCTATTTTAAGATCCAAGTCATTTACGAAAAAACATTTTTCCATTCATTCACCATTCACAAACAACATTGCTGCAACAAAAATCATAACAATTGTAACTTAAGTTATTTATTTATTTATTGGTTTTCAACAAAGAGTCATTTATTTTCTGATTTCTCTTATATTTTTATGCTTCAGGTATTGTTTACTTCAAATTCACATTTTTTATTATTTTTGGTTCTCAAAATAAAAGGAGCGTGTTCTTAAGTTTCGTGATGCTGTTACTCTGGATGCTGCTACTCGTGATACTGTTACTCCTTGGATGTTGCTACTCTGTGATGCTTTTACTCTGGATGCTGCTACTCATGATGTTGTTACTCCTTGGATGCTGCTACTCCGTAATGATGTTACTCCTCGGATGTTGTCACTCTGGATGCTATTACTCCTCAGATGCTGCTACTCCGCGATGCTGTTACTTCGCGATGTTGCTACTCCTTGATGCTGTTACTCCTTGGATGCTGCTACTCCGTGATGCTGTTAATATAGATGCTGCTACTCATGATGTTGTTACTCCTTGGATGCTGCTACTCTGTAATGCTGTTACTCCTCGAATGTTGTTACTTCGAATGATGCTAATAAAGATGTTGTTACTCCTTGGATGCTACGACTCTACGATGCTGTTACTCCGCGATGCTGCTACTCCTTGATGCTGCTACTCCGTCAGTGCTATGAATCCTTCACTGTTGTTATTCCGGAAAAGTTTTCTAACTGTTGGATGTTGTTACTCCATCGGTGCTGTGAATTTGTCACTACTATTACTCCAGAAATTTTTTCTAAGTGTTGGATGTTGTTACTCCATCGGTGCTATGAATCCGTCACTGCTGTTACTCCGAAAAAAAATTCTAAGTTTTGGATGTTGTTACTCCGTCGGTGCTGTGAATCCGACACTGCTGTTACTCCAAAATTTTTTTCAAAGTGTTGGATGTTGTTACTTCGTCGGTGCTGTGAATCCGTCGCTACTGTTACTCCGAATTTTTTTTCTAAGTGTTGGATGCTGTTACTCCGTCACTGCTATTACTCCGTCGGTACTATGACTCCTCCACTGCTGTGACTCAATCACTACTGTTACTCCTTCGGTGATGTTATTACTCTGATGCTGTTACTCCAAATTTTTTTCTAAGTATCCAATGTTGTTACTCCTTCGGTGTTGTTAATCCTCCGATGCTATTACTCCAGGAAATTTTCTAAGTGTCCGGTGTTGTTAATCCTATGATTCTGTTACTCCTCTGATGCTGTTACTCCATGGTGATATTTTTCTAAGTACTTGGTACTGTTACTCCTCCAATGTTGTTACTCCGCCAAGGTAAGTTGCCAGGTACATCCTCGACTGACTCTGTAGATTTAATTGGTATTTTACTTACAACATGACCAACTATGACTGATGACAGACATACTTTACTTTTGGGGAGGTCTCGTATTTAGTAATAAGGATGATTATTATGGTAAGTCTTGTCAGGAATGATCCACTTTTAATTCCTCATTATTTTGTAAAGTGACTAATCCTCCTTCATGTCACCTTCCTAACATCATTCTTTTTACCCTTTCCTTGTTATTACCTAAGTCATGGTTGTTGTTACCTCAGTCACAACTACTGTTGTTGGCCAATTTTCACTTTGAATTCAACATATGTAGGTCTTTTTTCTTTGTTTTTCTCTTTGATGAACATGAAATACTTTTAATGGTCTAGGCCCTCTTTGATATAATGCTTGGGTAATTAATTTATCTTTGTTTATCTATAAACATAATCTTATTTTTAAGGAATAATTATGCAAAGATGATTTCATCATGCCAGCTTTCAACTTTCCTAATTGGTCAAGTCCCCGATCTTGTAAAATTAATGATGATTTTATTTAAATATTTCCGTCACTATCTAATAAACTGTTCCTCAAGCCCAATCTCAACAATGAAAAATATATTTATCAGCAGTCATTTGAAGGTTATAATTTTTTGAGAAGAAAAACTATTAAAGTTGAAAATAGTTACTATACAACTTTTTACGCCATCCCTAGCTCTTAAGGAGCTGACCTGCCACCCCATCTATTAAATAATATTTTATTGATTAGCAATAACCATAGTTGAATTTTAAACATAAATAGTCAACTAGAGGATAGGAGGTCTCATCACGAGCTGACCTACCATGATCATAGGTCATAATAAAGTGACAATACCACTGCTAGTCAGCAAGCCAAGGTAATGGCCTTTGGTCATAAAATTGAAGGACAAGAGGTCTCATCACGAGCCGAATTTTTCACTTTTGTTAGCTCCCGTGAATTGCATTGTTATTAACTAGTTACCACGCCAGAACAATGATATTTAGTTGACATCTAAGTAAATTTAAAGGCTTTTGTAACTATGTACTCATTTCTAATAGACGATACACTGGCATCTTAATGGGTTAAAAAGACATCCCTGTCGAGGCTATGAATGCTTGCTGGCAATAGTTCTTATGCCTATGGTATAGAAGTTAATTTAATACTATAATCTGTTTGGTTACCTTGTTTTCTCAAAGCTAATTTCCGATAAAGATGACTGTTGCATATACAAGGTTTTCTAGAACTCATGGTTCATGGGGTAATATTTAATTAG
Organism: Pinus albicaulis; assembly: GCA_034641835.2. Taxonomy (NCBI): domain Eukaryota; kingdom Viridiplantae; phylum Streptophyta; class Pinopsida; order Pinales; family Pinaceae; genus Pinus; species Pinus albicaulis. The sequence goes on along the minus strand of CM076572.1, from coordinate 580,930,016 downwards.
CTCTTATATGATGGTGGTTATGGTTTATATCTATTATTGAGTTATAAATATTTACTTTACGTGTCAGGGATGAAACTTTTAGGATGTTTGATATTTGACATTTTGTATCATCTAATCCATCATTCCTTTATTCTTCAAGTATAATATCTTTAACCAAAGATAGTTGTTTTGCCAAATCAGTCACCATTTATTCATAGCTTAACAACACCACTACTGTTTTGAGGTGGAATAAATAGGCGTAATTCTGATTTTGAATCCCAGGTAATTGGACAAACCTTGAGAAGCAAAGACTGAGATAAATAATTCTCATAATTTCTGTACTCATAACAACCAAAGCTTACGGGTATAGGGAATGCATCTTTTCCCTTCTTATCCATTATTATCCCATGCTATTCAAAATATGATTATGTCACTTTTGTATGTAATTAGGTAATTGAGGTGATGAATTACTAATTAAGGATACTCATGAGATTTTTTTAAATATGACAAGGAAACTAATCAGTTTGGTGGAAGGAAACAATGCTACACTTTCTGATTACTTTTTTTAGCTTGCATGGCTTCCACCTTCCACATCACTTTCAATATCAACTCAGCCTACATCAGCTTCAACAAATGTCAATCCATAAATGCCATTCCAAATTTTTATGGAGGTAAAACTTGAGGTAAAATAACATAAGGTTTTGATTTATTAAAAGTTTAGGAGAATGTCATGAAAAACCATTGAGCATTATTCACTCATATTTTTCAACCATTATTTCCCCTTCTTTACCACTTCCTATTTTTCAGAGACACAAATTCTTTCAATTTGGGGGAGTGTTACTTTCATTATCATGAACATGCCATTAATATTCTTTATCATCCATCGATCTCCTTATTCATTCTCAAAATCTCCTTTATTCCATGTTGTTAGACACCAAGCAAAGATTTCAGCCATGATTATAGCAACCACCTCAATTTGTCTTCTAGTATAGCATGAGGGCATGCTAATTCTATAGTTTTGGGAAAGAGTTGCTATGCATGATGAATGATTTATCATTTCTTCCTCATTTAAGGTATACAATCCTAGGATTCTTGTGTTTTTTGGACAACAAAGAGGTATCATTAAACCCATAATTTTCAAGCTAAACCAATTTGTAAACTCCAAAAAATTATTATTACCTACAACCACTTTGCTGAAATATTGAAATCTGTTCATTACATTGATTTGATTTTTGGATTGGAGAAACATTGATATAGTATAAATTTGCTTGCTAAATTTCATCAAAATCCAGTTTGTAATGAAGTTTGTTTTTACTTGTATCATACTTTGTTGTATCTTTATATACATATGGTTGAAAGTATACATGAAAATTATTTTAAGGAAGCATTTGGGGAAGAAGCCTTCTGTTCCATCAATATCATGCACTGAGGTGAACATTTTGATTATTGTACTACAACTTGGTTAATACAAAGGCATTGGGTTTCATGAAGACATGCAACATGTTCAGTTTGGGGGAGATGTTGGGGCCACTAATTTGTATTATTATTATCACTTCTTAACATCCATTTTAGCTATTTCTAATGTTCTTTTATCACATTATTTATCATAATTTATTATATAATTCCATTTCATAATTATTTATTTTCTCTTGAATAAGTAATACTTGTTCTCCTTTATTTTAATAAATTAATGATTGTTATGCATGATTTTTCCAATGATGGTTTATTAATGAATTCGTTATAACAACACTCATGATTTTAGCCTCCAATATCTCTTCCAGATTGCATATTTGATCTTCAACTGATTATTAAATATTCCAGCTCAGAAATTCGCTGGAATAACAAGAGACAATTTTGCGTTAAACGTTTGGGGAAAATGAAGATGAATCCTGAAAATACGAAACATGGGTTTTGTGAAGAACCAACCAAATTAGTTTTCGTATGAGCAGTTTTCCCAAATTCGGTCTTCATTCAGAGAAATGAAAGTTTCTTCGAAGGACATATTTTCTATTGTGGCCGTTTTCCAAATTGCCCCAATTGTAATTTCCAGATTTGACTTGTGCCAGCTGAATCATGATAGAAAGAGCTTTTAGATATCATCTTGGTTATTGATATTTTATAATCATTTTGTTTTGCCTTTGTTGTTTTTATATTTAAAATGGCACAAATAAGAGAGAACATGGGGGATATAACACATAGGAGATAACACATAGAGGGTTGGCTACACAAGGAATGGAGAAGTGTAACAGAACATTATTTGATCAAGTTAATGCAAGTTAATTTCCTGTTACTTCTGTAAGTTGTGAGCATATCACATCGCTGATCAGAGAGTTGGGCCCACTCTCCGATCAGGTGCTGCGTATTTCCTGCACATTGTTAATTCTATTTCCTGTTTTTCATATTTCGTAATTGTTGTAAAGGTAGAAGTTATTGCTGGTATCTTTATTGCTGTGAATGCATTGCAATCTTTACAATTTATTACTGCCATTATTTTATTGCTGTTATAATGATTTTTTTCTTTGCTTAATATCGAATCCACAATTAATATAGAATTTTCCTATTGTCATATGCACATATTGTGCGCGTTAGCCTTGCAATAAACAACACACCCGAATTGATAATTAATGTGGGAAAGGGTTTGAATATTCATTCACATTTGGACACCAACAAATTAATCCCAAGAAGAAATTGGGAAGGGTTCATTGAGATGGTGTGTCTCATGGATCAAACCTGGCGACGAGGAGGCCACAATACAACAGTATCAGGAAGCATCAGTTAGATTGATGCAGTCAGATATCATGAAGACATAAATCAAAGTGACATGTATCATATATTGGAGTGCAAATTAGAGTTGGCAGCAGTGCAGAGTGCATGGATGCAGATGTCAGCAGTGCAGAGAGTCCAGTAGACATGTCCAGTAGGATCCAACAGTCATAAGACTCTGATGACAGATGAATTATATTGATTCATTTGTTTGGAGGCTATTCAGTTTCAGAAGTGTTTCAGACAGATTGATTCCTTTCTTTTTGAGAGGGAGTGTTGAAATTTGCAACAAGAAACAATGAAATCGACATCCAGAAGCAACATATAGAAATGGCTACCATGGAGGATTTTGATTTAATTATTTCTTAATTAAATTAGAAGAAATATGTGTGTCAAATTTATTTATCCCATAAATAAATTGGAAAATAAATTGTAATCTTATCTCATAATCACTTGTAATAGTTAACTGAGTGTGATAGACTCAGTTAGCTCATTAAATTTGAGTTGAGGTGGTCGGTGAGGCATGTAGGGTGATTCTATTTGTTTTAGAGTCCAAGTTGCAGTTAGTGCATTAGTTTAATGCATGAGAAATCAGTTAACTCAATTAAGTGAGTTAAAATCAGTTTAACTACTTGTAACTCATTGTTGCACTAGTGAGAGGTCAAGTGAATTAAATCAGATTTAATTCACATGTAGTAATCTGTCAAGTGACTGATGATTTACTATTAATAACTGTACGCATTTCTGTTCTGATGAAGACACAGTTGAGACAGAGGTTAAAGGGATGTTAACTATCAGTTGTATTTTTATCAAATTGCCCGAGCGTAATTATATACACCATAGGATGCCCATGATGTATTGCGTAGTCAAGAAAGAGTAATTATCCTAATTAATAGGGATTAATTTCCCAGGGATTGCGTGAGAAATTCAGGCCGAAGACATGCTAAGAATTGGCTAAGTGTTGGACCAATTTTGTCTGGATCAGTGTAAGACAATTGGTAGTGTATGAGGTTGTGGTGAGCACACATGAATTGTATTTTTTCATGATTCCTTGGTTCATTATACAATAGCGATAGAGGGGTTTTGAGTAGAAAGCTTTCCCCAGGAAAAATATCTGTGTTGTGATTGATTTTATTCTTTCTCTTACTTGGTGTGATTGTGTGATCATGTTTAATTTACACAAATTAATTGTAGAAGGATTCAATATCTTGATCTATTATATTGCATGATCAGATTGAATCCATTAGTATACATATTTTTTGTATAATTTATACATGGTATTATCGTCTTGACAAATATCTTCAACAACGAGGCTTCACAAAAGGATCCACAGATAGTAACCTGTATACAAAAATTGAGGATGACAAACTATTAATTATCATTGTTTATGTAGATGACATCATTTTTGGGAGTAATGAAGAATCCATGAGTTAAAAATTTTCTTCTGTTATGTAGCAACAATTTGAAATGTCTTTACTTGGGGAACTAACATATTTTCTTGGTTTACAAGTGCAACAAGCAAAAGATGGCATCTTTCTCTCACAAACAAAATACCTCAAGAAGATTCTGAATAAGTATGGGATGGAAGACTGCAAACCTGTGTGTACTCCAATGATGACCAGATGTAACCTCAATTCTCATGATGATTCTCCCACGTTAGACCAACCAGAATACAAATCTATGATTGGGAGTCTGCTTTATCTAACAGGGACTAGACCATATATCATGCATGCAGTTGGGATTGTTGGACGTTTCCAAGCCAATCCAAAAAAATCAAATCTCCAGGAAGGAAAAATAATATTCAAATATCTCTAAGGAACTCAAGAATTTGGTCTATGGTATCCCAAAAATGCCGATCTTCCCTTTCATGCTTACACAGATGTGGACTGGGTTGGAAATGTTGATGACCAAAAAAGCACTAGTGGAGGTGAATTTTATATGGGGCCCCAATTAGTATCCTAGTTCAGCAAGAAACAAAGTTCCATTGCTTTACCTACAGCAGAAGCTGAATATAGGGCTGCTGCATCATGTTGCACACAACTTCTCTGGATGATGCAGACATTACAATAAATTCAAATTAGATTTTATCCACCATTTCCATCTTATGTGATAATGAAAGTGCTATTAGTATCTCAAAAAATATCGTTATGCACTCCAAAACCAAGGATATTCCTATTAAGTATCACATTTTACGAGAACAAGTGCTTGAGAAAAAAATTAAATTGGAGTATGTTCCCTCCAAAGAACAAGTTGCTGACATATTTAATAAACCTCTTTCGAGAGAAGAATTTGAATATCTCACACAGAAACTGGAAGTTGTCTTTGCCTCATTAGGTTGTTAAACTCATTTGATCTATTTTTCAGGGGAAATTTCAAAAGGATGATTTCAGTACGCAGGTTGCTTGACGCATAGTCGCATATATACGCGAGTCTCTTTTCAAACAATTTTGTATGTATCTCTCTGTCATAAAATCAGTGGGTCAGCCTCCAGAACAGACTTTGTCATGTTGTTGACAGTTATGTTTTGGATTTATTAATCAGGTTGCACAGGTTTAGGGGGAGCATCAACCTTTCTGAGTATAATGCATTGTTGGTATTACGTTGCTGAATTATGTTCGATGATCACTCTCTATTACGATCCTTTTGTCTTGTTTCTAAAAATTGATATCTGTAATTTGATGTAAAGGTCATGTTGAGAACTATGATGTAAATATTGTCATATTCAATCATGTATGGACATTTTCAAATATGTAATCCCACTTGGTTGGGTAGTTGGGAAAAGGTCATACTCACTTGAGTTATAGAGTCATGTACTTCATTGAAAATCTATCTGTAGATTCAAAATGTGCTCAGAGGGAGCATGGTGAGTATAGTGCAGATCAAATATACAAAGCTCGTATATCTACAAGGAAACAGAATCATTGTTTCAACATTGGTCCACCCTTTTCCCTTGATGTCAAAGGGGGAGAGTAACTTGGTAACTTGGTGGTTGGTGTTTTAATAATGCTTATGTTGATGTGTTGTTTATCCAATTTAATGTATTAAATTGTTCAACATAAATTATCAACTGAGGTTTGTAATCTGATGAAGTGTGGTGCACTATATGTGCTTATTTAACCTTCTTCTTACTTCGTTGTATGTATTTTTATGTTGTTTTGGGGGATTTTGTTCTTTATGTATAAATGTTTAAGAAATGAAAACTATGAAATGAATCAACTGAATCTAGTGAAATTTAAATGTTTAAAACTAACTTTGAAAGAAGAAAGAAAAGGAAGTGTTCTTGAAATATTCTAATTTGCATAAAAATGAATCAAACTTTAGATGGTTAGAATCTGATCTAAAAACAAAGTATCTATTCTAATGACTTTGAGTCTTTTGAAAATTAAATTAAATTCTAATCTATCTACTCCATGTATTGAAATATGAATCTTATGACTGAGAATTGAATTTCCAATGCTAATATAAATGAAAGCAGATTCAAGGGAAAAAGAAACTATTGTATGATCAAATACCTAAGCATTCGATATGGAAGTATGACATATTCACCCTCTTGACATGATTTACAAGCAATCGATTGCAATTCAGTTTTGAAAATTTAATCTAGGAAAGCATTTAAATAAAATGTAAGGAAAAACTAAATTACTGTATAGGTTAAACACTCAAGCATCCAATTTGGAAGTATAACAGAGTTACCTTCTTGGCATGATTTACAAGCATTCAATTATACATTCAACTGAGGATCTTAATCTAGGAAAACAATTTAAAGGAATGTAAAGGAAAACTCAATTATTGCATAGGCTTTACACTCAAGCATCCAATTTGGAAGTATGACAGAGTCACCTTCTTGGTATGATTTTCAAGCATCCAATTATACATATAATTGAGGATCTGATCTAATAAAGGAGTGTCAGAACATGAAATGAAACTAAACAACTCTGAGCTCTATTGCCTCAAATATAATCCAATTGGAAAATAGAAGAATCTACTTTCTTGAGATGTTCTAAGAAAGCAAAGATTACACAGTCATTCTAAAATTAATGCTAAGAAAAAATTCATAAATTGAACCTATGATATTAATCTAAAATCAACAACGCAATATTAATCTACTTATGAATTGACAAAACAGAGAAAAATTGAACTAAAACAACTAATGAAAAACCTCCTCCTGTGCAGGGGCCCTCTGCAACAGAATAGGTTGAGATCCTAGTTGACTATACACACATTAAGAAGAATCTTGATCCATGAGCATGATCTTTATATTTTGAAAAATAATAGAGTCTAAAGCATACAAAACATTTTAAAAAATTAAGACTTTCTTCGGTCTTTTCACAACCGATATTTAAACAAAATAAAATGTAACTGTGTGGAACTAATTCCTCCTACAGATGGCGATTACAACTGAAACATAGAAGTAAATTATAAATGGCTAACTCTTGATTTTCTTCGTTAGATAAAATCACGAGTTCTTCGCTTTGAACGTACGTCATTTGACCAGACTTTGACCACGATCACAGACACCCTTTTTTATCGATTTCGACCAAGTGGATAGGACAAAATCCATATATGGATCATTCTGGAGATACCCATGCGGCTCGTTCCTTTATTCGCTCCTCAGAACCTATCAAACCATAAAATTAGTCGCGGAAACAACAATTAGGTATAGAATAGGCTGCGTTCTGTAGCTGAGTTACAAAAATCCATTCAAATAACAAGAACATTAGAATATAACATAGAAATCATTCAAATGCATTATCTGAGATAAAAATTGACATTTATCATTGATTGGAGTGTATGGATTTATGAAAAGGTAAGGAAAAGTGATGAGAAAGGATGTCAGAGAAAGGAAAATTTTGAGGTTCAGCATACCCCCACTAAGAAGTCATTGCATGTCCTCATGCAATTTATCAAAAATGTGAACTTCCTTCTCCTATTGCATTTGTTCAGGCATTTCTGCTAATACATCCAGTTTTCTCTTCTTGATTTTCTTTGAAGTGACTGCCATCTTGGGCTTCCTCATAAGGAGTTTGTATTTGAGATTTATGACTTCCCTGTTCAATGATTTTTTCTTTATTTTTAACTTTATGTTATTTTGTACCACAATCCCAAGTGCAGGATGGTATTATCACTAATGACTTTCTCCAATTGGTTATGCTTCTTTAAAGCTTCATTCCCCTGTTTAATATGCCTATTCAATATCTCTAGCTCATAGATTTCTTGTTTAAGGATGTCAAATAGAGGTTCTTGTGGATTGATAGGTGGTTCTGGATTCACTGCTGCATTTATTTCTCCAATGACTCTATGTAGTCATATATCTCTTGCTATACTGGGTCTATGCTTGGAGATCTTTTGTTGGGATTGCCTTCAAAATTATGTATAGTAGAATTTACAAGGGTATGTGGAGGACAGATATTGATGGGAGATGGTACTGGAGGTTCTTCCTCTAAATTCATAAACTCTATCTCTTGTGGTAGTGTCTTCTTTATTGAACCTCGGAGTCTAGAGCTCCTCCTTGGCTGTAGAGGGTTTACGTTTTCTTCACTTGTAACCTTGATCTTCTTTTTTGTTTTACCTCCTATCTTAACTTCACCCTACTTCTTGGTCTCATTATTTTTGCAAGGGTGAGTTCCTCATCACTTTGTTGCAGTGAAGGTGCAGGTCTGTCTTGAATGCTTGTGTCAATCTTCTTTCTGCTACTTTTCCTAGTCTTTTTTTCCTTAGGCTACTCTAGCTCATCTTGGAAATGGATTTTGATAAAAAAATTCTCCCAAGAATATTCTATACTTTTCAAATGAAATTCAAGAAGTATTTTTACCAACCCATGATGGTGCATAGTGTTGTCTATAAACTGAATTCTCTTATGTACATTTGTAGACATTCTTTTTAAGCTATTAAAAAAAGAGAGAGAAAGATTTATTTCACCATCCTCTAAAAAGTTCATCAACAATCAAGTATGATACACATACATGAAGCCAAATCTGCCTTCACAAGTGATAAACTTCTGCAAAATTAAAAGCATGTTCCTTCATTTGTTCTTGAGTGCTGAACTAGGAATGCCCTTTCTAAAAACAGAAGTATCCATACCTGGATTTTTGATTCACTGTGAAATTATTTGTTTTTGAACCACCTTTTTCCAACTCTTGGGATCTCTGTGGCTTCAGCTATGAATGCCTCGGTCCTTGAAAATTTGATGTCTCCTATTTCGACTTCTATTCCATCAAAAGACCTCACAAAATATTTAGTAATATCTTTGTGGAAACCATCAAATTTTTCTATAAACTAGAGCCACTTAGCCTTCTGCAACATCTCCTTGATCTAAGGATAACCCTCCATGTATTTAGCTCCCACCAGCTCAGTCCTAAATATCAAACCCATGTCTTCTGTCGTGAAGAGTCTAGCCTTCAAAATTATCCTTTTCTGTGTGAAGTGAATTGAGTTGCAAATCTAATGAAGGATGTCGAGGCTTTGTAGGAATTAATGAGGTGGATATTTGATGGGGTTTTAAGAAACATAGATGGATAGGTTACAACAACAGGACATGACCGTTTAATCATAAATGGGGGAGTCCGTTGTGGACCATTATGAAACATGATGATGATGTGGCCGATCTATGATATGATAGGAGTTCAAATCAAATCAAATGATGACATGTTGAGGAAACGTGTGATCATCTACGTTATACATGCTAATGTTTTTGACCTTGTTATTTAAATAAATTTATGTAACTTACCTTTAGAACTAACCTTTTGTTGCTATTTCCTTGGTGTTGATTCTTCGTGTATCCTTTAGCATGATGATCTTCAAATGGAGTTCTCAATTTACTGTGCTCAATATTCTTGCTTCAGTAAGCTGTAAAAATGTGGCAGAGCTGCAGAATGTGGAATGAGCTGCAGAATGAAATATAGCTGCAAAATGGAAATATTTATGTACTACTTTTTATTGATTTTTAGAAAAGAAAGAGAAAAAAGATTTTTTGGGATTTTTAGAAATGGAATGGAAAATATAAGATGTCAGAACTATGATTTTCATCCTATATTTTTTTGTATAAGGATGCCAATCATTGATTGGTTTTCACACTTATACAATTATTATTATTATTTATTTATTTATTTTTATTTTTTTAATTTAAATTTTTTAAACTTTTTAAAATATTTTTATTTTTATTTATTTATTTTTATTTTTTCTAAATAATATATATATAGGAAAAATAAAAACTAAGTTGGAGAAGAAGAAGGATTCTTCTCCACTAACTTCATATCAGTATTATCTTGGAAAATTTTGACAAACTCTTCTCTTGAAATTGACTTATGATAGACTTTTAATCGATGTCCATTCACAAGAAGAGGTACCTTTTCTTCATCAATTGTCCTTATCCTGACTACTCCATTGTCAAAGATTTTTTCAATTTCATAAGGCCCAAGCCAATGAGTCTGAAACTTTTCTTGAAAGTCTTTGAACTTTGAATCGAACAAAAGTTCCCAATCCACTGCTTGAAACTTTTTCTCCTTGATATATTTATCATGCCATTTGGACCTTTTCTGCTGGACTATACTGGTTTTTTGAACTGAATCTTGCCTAATTTCATCAAGCTCATTAAGTTGCTCCAATCTATGCTTCTGAGCTTCTGATAAGTGAAGCCCCAATTGGACTTCCATCTTGACTTGCATCCCATAAAAAGTTCATAGGGAGTATGTCCTGTTGTATTCCTCCATGTGGTCCGGTAGGCCCATAAGTCCTTAGGAAGCCTCTCTACCCAATCTCTTCTGTGTAAATGTAGAGTCTTAGTGAGAATTTGTTCGATCACTTTATTGGTAGACTCCATTTGACCATTTGCTTGTGGAGGATAAGGAGTGGATTTTCTGTGCTTGATCTTGTAGTTCTCCACGAGCTTTTCCACTAAATTGGATGTAAAATGGGATCCCTGATCTGTCACAATTTCTCTTGGGACACAAAAAAGAGTGAAGATATCCTTAAAAATAAATTTAACTACATATTTTTCATTAGCTAAAGAAAATGCTTTAGCCTCTACCCATTTAGTGACATAATAAGTACATATCAGAATATATTTCTTTTGATTAGATGGTGGATTGATTGGTCCAACAAAATCCAAGGCCCATTTTTCAAATGGTTCGATGAGTACCTGAGGTTGTAATGTCATTTCATCTATAGGAATAGGTTTCCCCATTCTTTGACAACTGCCACACCTTTTTACATACTCCTTGGTATCTTTAAAGATGGATGGCCAAAAATATCCTAAATGAAGGATTTTGTAGGCTATCCTCTTATCAGCAAAGTGTCCACCACAGGGTTCATCATGACATGCCTTAAGAATCTCAGGAATTTCATCTTCTCAAACACACCTTTCGATAATGAGATCTGGAACTGTTTTATAAAATTCATCATTAATCCACGAGTAAAGTGCACTTGTTTGAATAATTCTTCTTTTCTCTCTAGGAAACAAGTGTGCAGGCAACTTTCCTGCGACTAAGTAATTAGCAATATCTGAAAACGAAGGAGTTTTAGTAGTTATTGCAAAAAAATATTTGCCAAGAAAATTATCCTCAACTAGAGTATCATTTTTGTCATTTTGAATTCCAGACAAGAAATCAACAACTGTGTTTTGTTTTCCAGGTCGGTCTAGAATGGTGATATTAAATTCTTGCAGGAGTAATAACCATCTTGTGACTCTGCCATTAGTAACATATTTATTCATTAAGTATCTAATTGTAGAGTGATTTGTATGAATAAAGGTTTCATAGCCAGTGATATAATGTCTAAATTTGTTGATAGCATGGACAACAACTAAGAATTATTTTTCAGTTACAATGTAATTTAACTCAACAGGAGTCAATTTTTTGCTTGTGTAATAGATGAAATAGGGGATCAAATATTTTTATCCTAATACAGCTCCCAGAGCTGCATTTGAAGCATTTGTTGAAATATGAAAAGGTAGTTTCCAATTTGGACCTCTTAAGATGGGTGCTTCAGAAATTTTTGTTTTTAAAGTTTCAAATGCCGATTGGCAATCAAGATTCCAACTGATTTCATAATCTTTGGTAAGTAAATTGAAGAGTGGGATTCTATTTTAGTGAATTTTTCTATAAATCTTCTACAATATCCCATGAATCCTATAAAACTTCTAACATCCTTTTGAAAACTTGGAATTAATAATTTGGAGATGACTTCAACTTTAGATGTGTCATTTTCAATTCCATCTTCTGAAATGTGATGTAAACATCATAAAACAATTTTCTTGACTTAATGAAAGATTTTCTTCTTTCCATCTTTTAAGAAAATTTTCCAAATTTTCTAAAGCTTCTTCAAATGAATTCCCAAAAAGTATAAAATCATCCATATATACCTCTACACAATCATGTATTAGATCAGAAAAAATTCCTAGTACTACCCTTTGGAATGTTGCAGGTAAATTGCAAAAACAAAAAGGAAGTACTCGGTAGGTATAAGTTATCCATGGACAGGTGAATGTGGTTTTATCTTGGTCTTCAGGTGCTACCTGGATTTGATTGTAACCCCTAAAACCATCCAAGAATGAGAAATACTTCTTACCTGCTAATGTATCCAATACTTGATCTATAAAAGGTAAAGGAAAATGATCTTTTAGGGTAGCTTTATTCAACTCTCGATAGTCAATGCATACCCTCCACTTACCATTATTTTTAGGTACAATCACTAAGGGAGAAACCCACTAACTGTCTGAAATTGGGTAAATGAAGTGTACATTCAGCGAATTTTTCAATTCTTCTTTCAGAGTTTCCCTAAGATTTGGATTCATCATTCTCTGAGGTTGTCTGATAGGTTTACAATTTTCCTCAATCTAGATTTGATGTATACAAGTCTTAGGACTAATTCCTTTCATGTCAGTGTATTCCCATGCATATGCAGAAGAATGTTGTTGTAATTTTTTGATTAACTTTTCTTGTTGTATTCTTTCCAAGTTTTTGTTTATGTTCAAAGATTTTCCTAGGAAGATTTCAACTGTACTGTTACCAAACTCTTCCATAGAGTATAGATACATCTGCCTGGATGAAAAATATTCAATATTGAATTGTTCTTGAAATTGGTCATGTTCATATTCTGAATATGATTCAAAGTTTTCTATTGAATTTAAGATTTGACTATCTTCACTAATGCTTGAAATAGTAAAGAGAGGTTGTATATCATTGTAATCATCAATCCATTTTTCATCTTCTAATTCTATGATTGTTTTTGCTGGAGGATATAGAGTGAATTTCTTTGTTGAGTTACCATCAGAGATATACATGTCACCAAATCTACAGCTAATGAAAGCACTAGTTTTAGCCAACTAAGGTATTCCTAATATTAGTGGATGTCCTCCTAGATTTTTCTTGGGAGTTAAAATCATAAAATCAACAGGATACTCCCAAGAATCTAAGGATACCGAGATATCTTCTAATACACCATGTGGCTTGATTATAGATCTGTCTGCTAATTGAAGTATTGTAGGTGTATATTGAGGATTAGGAAGCTTGAGTTGTTCCATGGTTTGTTTTCTCATGATGTTTATAGATGCTCCTAAATAAATCAATGTATTTTGAATTTCAATACCATTGATATGTACTTTTACAACTGGACTTCCTAGATCTAAATATTTTTGTATGGCAATTTTCCCATTATAATGTCTGCAATTTTTCCTACTAGTTGAATTTTTTTTATTTCTTTTTTATTTCTTCCTGGTTTATTCATGCTCAACTCTTTTGTTGTTTTGGCTAGAATTGGAATCTCTTTAATGGCCTGTATTAAAGGAATTTTGATACATATTTTTTTCAGCTCATCTAGAAAATCATAATTGGGAAACATGATATGTTTTTATACCCCTCTATCAACTTGTAATCTATCAGGAAAAGGAGGGTTAGAAATAGATACTGATGGTTTCTCTATGATAGGAGTTGAGTTTATTGTTTCTTTTTGTTTTTCATTTTCAGAATATTGGTTTTGAAGAGATGTTCCTTCTTCAAAACTTTTATTTGGCTGTAGAGAATCTTCCTCAAAATTATCTTATTCTTGAATAACTACATAAGGCTTTTTCCTCTCTAATATTCTAACAGATCTAATTTGAACATCATTAAGATCCAGTGGACTAATCATGTAAGTTGGAAATTCTTGTCATTCTATAATATAGGTATTTTGAGGATTTTTGTTATTGGGGTTTGGCAATGGTTGGGCAGGTAGTTGATTTGGTCTTTGTGGAAATGGTAATGAAAGATGTGGATTTTGGTTTTGGAGTTGGGGTTGTTTATTTTGTGAGGAATTTGTTGGGGAGGATAGTTTGGATAGGATGGAGGATATTGGTAGTATTGAGAGTATCTACCATAGGGATTTTGCATTCCTTGTGCCCAATATTGAGGTTGGGACCAAGGTTGTTGCCAATAATTCCAATTATTTGGTGGGGGCTGAGTATACATTTGTTTGTTAAAAACCTTGAGTTTGTGGCCCCTACCATGGTCTTCTAGAGACAAAGCAAAGAGATTCTGTCGGATTTGAAGTTACTTCTTCTTGAAAAACAACCTTAAGACATGGAATTGAAGGGAAACTCTTAGTTTCATGATTTTATGAGAAAATCACACAGGTCTCTATGAATTTTGCATCAAGAGAACATTCTCTTAAAGCATGTTTCTTTCTGCATTTAGGACAAAAAATAGCTAAGGCATCAATTTCAACTGTCTGCTTGTTTTAAAATTTAAGGGTGTCTATCTGTTCACTAAGACTCCCTAAAATGACTGTTTTAAATTCATCAATAATATTTCTAGTTTCTACCCTACTCACTGTTCTAGTTGCAGATTTATTCACTCTAGCAAGAGAAGGATCTCTTGGATTTTTCCCAGTTTTTCATTTCCCCCTTGAGAGATGAATACATAATTCAGCTATGTCAGGTAACGGGAGTTGATAGATATCTCCCTTCCCCATCATGTTGAGAATATCTATCCACTCATCTCTAATGGCTTTTAACAAAAGAGATTTTAAATTATCTCGATCTAAATTATCCATTTTAGCTCTTTTTATGTTATAATTGAATCTTTCAATTAGATCCTGCAAATTCTCATCCTCTCTTTGCATAATTTTGAATAATTTATCCTTATGATTAATGGGTATGCAATAATCCAAATATCTCTCTAAAATTGATCTTTTCATTTCATTCCATGTCCTAATAGACCGTGTGAATAAATCCATGAACCATTTTAAAGCTGCTCCCTTCAGTGTTGCAGGAAATAGCTTAAGTTTTTGAGAGTATTGTAAGTAATCATAATATCTACACAAAACTTCAAATTCAAACAAAAATGTTTCAAGATCTTCACTCTTTAATCCATAGAAATTTGGAAGAATAAAGGGTGAAATATTTTTCATTGTGGCATTTGTATCCCCATCAATTATAGGAAATCCAAAAGAATTATCATTCCCCCTATTTCTTATGTTCTCTTCATCTCCTCTACCTCCTCATTCGTTCCCTCTACCTCGTCCTCCACCTCTTCCTCCTCCAAATAATAAATTTTTTCCATTTAGAATTTCTCCCTCTCCTTCTCCTCTTCCTGCCATTATAGATTCCTCAGAGCTAATATAAGGTTATATCTGTAAAGTTAATTTCTCTTCCTATGGTTCTTCTATCAATGGAATATTGAAGAAAGGTTCTTCTTCTTCTTCTCCACTAGGAATTTCTAACTCTTTAGTTAGAATGTGTTCCCCTGTAGAGGTGAAAATGGTTACTCCTTCTTTTGGATATCTAGGATCTTCTTCCTCTAAGACTGCCTCGGTGGATGAAGTAGGAGATCCTCCTAATTGGATTTACAACCCTAAGACTTCAGGAAGTCTATGTCTAGTGAAGCATGGAATACGAGTTTGAGATGGTGGTGTATCACTACGTGGTCTAGGTGGAGTGAGTGGTGTTGTTGGAATTAAACTTCTGCCTCTAGCTATGAATCTACCCCTAGAATCTCTTTCTCTATGCATATCATTTTTTTTTCTTTTAGATGTAAGAAATGAGGTTACCTAATTTCACTTCCCTGACAACGGTGCCAAAATGTTTAGCCAATTTAATGTCTTAAATTTTTCACCATAAATTATCAACCGAGGTTTGTAATATGATGAAGTGTGGTGCACTATATGTGCTTAGTTAACCTTCTTCTTACTTCGTTGTATGTATTTGTATGTTGTTTTGGGGTTTTTTTTTCCTTTATGTCTAAATGTTTAAGAAATGAAAACTATGAAATGAATCAACTGAATCTAGTGAATTTAAATGTTTAAAACTAACTTTTAAAGCAGAAAGAAAAGGAAGTGTTCTTGATCTATTCTAAATTGCATAAAAATGAATCAAACTTTAGATGGTTAGAATATGATCTAAAAGCATAGTATCTATTCTAATGACTTTGAGTGTTTTGAAAATTAAAGTTAATTCTAATCTATCTACTCCATGGTTTGAAATATGAATCTTATGACTCAGAATTGAATGTTCAATACTAATATAAATGAGAGTAGATTAAAGGGAAAAATAAACTATTGCATGATAAGTTACCCAAGCATTCAATATGGAAGTATGACATAGTCACCCTCTTGACATGAATTACAAGCAATCGATTACACTTTAGTTTTAAAAATTTAATCTAAGAAAGAATTTAAATAACATGTAAGGAAAAACTCAATTATTGTATAGGTTAAACACTCAGGCATCCAATTTGGAAGTATAACAGAGTTACCTTCTTGGCATGATTTACAAGCATTCAATTATACATTTAACTGAGGATCTTAATCTAGGAAAATAGTTTAAAGGCATGTAAAGGAAAACTCAATTATTGCATAGGTTAAACACTCAAGCATCCAATTTGGAAGTATGAAAGAGTCACCTTATTGGTATGATTTACAAGCATACAATTATACATATAATTGAGGATCTGATCCAAGAAAGAAGTGTAAGAACATGAAAGGAAACTAAACAATTGTGAGCTCTATTGCCTCAAACATAATCTAATTGGAAAATAGAAGAATCTAATTTCTTGAGATGTTCTAGGAAAGCAAATATTACACAATCATTCTAAAACTAATGTTAAGAAAACATTCATAAATTGAATCTATGGTATTAATCTAAAAACTACAACGCAATATTAATATACTTATGAATTGAAAAAATAGAGAAAATAAAATTGAACTAAAACAACTAATGAAAAACCTCCTCCTGTGCAGGGGCCCTCTACGACAGAATAGGTTGAGATCCTAGCTAACTATACGCACATTAAGAAGAAACTGAAACCACTAACACGATCTTTGTATTATGAAAAAGAATAGAGTCTAAAGCATACATAGTGTTTTAAAAAATTAAGACTGTCTTCGGTCTTTTCACAACCGATATTTAAACAAAATAAAATGTAACTGCGAGGAGCTAATTCCACCTACAGATGGTGATTACAACCGAAACATAGAAGTAAATTCTAAATGGTTAACTCTTGATTTTCTAAATCAGATCAAATCAAGAGTTCTTTGCTCTCGGCTTACGTCCTTTTACTGAACTTTAACCACGATCACAGACACCCTTTTTTGTCTATTTCGACCAAGTGAATAGGACGAAATCCATATATGGATCATTCTGGAGATTCCCATGTGGATCGTTTCTTTATTCACTCCTCAGAACCTATAAAACCATAAAATTAGTTGTGGAAACAACAATTAGTTGTAGAATAGGTTTCGTTCTATAGCTGAGTTACAAAAATCCATTCAAATAACAAGAACGTCAAAATATAACATAAAAATAATTCAAATGCATTCTCTGAGATAAAACATGACATTTATCATTGATTGGAGTGTATGGATTTATGAAAAGGTAAGGAAAAGTGATGAGAAAGCATGTCAGAGAAAGGAAAATTCTGAGGTTCAACATGTGTCTACACAGGTATCTGCAAGTTGTTGTGATCAAACAACAACATGGTTTCCATCAAGTCCAAAGGGGGACATTGTTGGCATTATGATTGCATGTGTTGTCCTTGATGGAAACGCACTTGTAAAATACCAAGTATATGGTTTCTGGATAAGTTCAGAGGTGACAAAATAATGATTCAGAATGTCAGAATGATGAGACAGAGGCTTTGCAGATTAGAATCATAAGATGGATAAAGTACATATTTGAAGAACTATACACGAGTTAGTAAAGGTCAAGTCGTGTATACACGCTGGTACAAAGAAGCAAAGTTGTGTATGGGCTAGCGCAATAATTTGATAATACCAGGGGTCTTTACCATAGTATTAGCCCACAATATTGAGCTTAGTAACGGTTATTTGATCTCGTCCAAGAATACCATTGACACTTGTGTGGTTTTGGCTCATGGTATTGGCTAAGGCTCAAACTATATAAGGATGTGAAGATCATAGTTCTAAGTGTGTATGAGTATGTGAATTGAATGAAGACTTCAATATGAAGTATATTTGCATGGAATGGGCTATAATCAATAGATAGATCTTATATTTTTATGCACTCATGAATACAATGATGGATCAAGATCTCTAGACCTTAAATGACTATGTATTTGCATGTTCTATTTATGAGTTTTTTAGATCTATTGTCTCGAACATGTTTGCTATAGTGAAGGGTATGATCTAATTGATTTTTCAGCTCTAAAGTGTTGTGCAATCCTGAATTAATTACAGATCTATACATGGGCTTGACTCAAGGAAGGTGTGTATACATGTGGGTTCATCTCTGCAAAGGTGCGTATATATTCAGTGAAATATATATGCAAGTTGGTTTCGGAAGAAGCACATGCAATTGTGGATTTGTCTTATGGAAGGCACGTATGAAAGCCAGGGTTTTACATAAGAATGCTGAAGAAAATGTCTGATCAGTTTTTCTTTGTTTCTACTGTCTGTCAATGATGTATTCATATATATCTGGGTTGTTTGAGTATTGATTTTGCTGCTAGTTGATTGTGTATAAAGACCAGTGATTCGTTGATTGAAAATGATTGATGCTACTGACTATATGAGGGTTCTCTAAAACTGACAAAAAATGTTTGAATATATCTGATTTATTATGATTCTAGTTAGAACTCTAATCTTAATATATTAATATCTATACACAGGTTCCTCTACATAAAATCACGTATACACATGGGTTACCGTAAGTAAAGTAGTGTATACATTTTTCTTATGAATGATCAGGGTTGCAGTTGATTTTGTGTGTTGAGGTAGAAGTCTGAGTTTAGTTTTGTGTTTTGGTTATAGTGATCTCACTGTTATGTTCGAATTGGGTTGATGTTTACTTGAGTTGATATACAAGTTATAATGTGTTAAAAACTATTGGACCTAGTGTGAAAATTTATGAAATGTGGTCTGTAGTGGTTCCAAAGGTCAAAATATTTAGTGTGGAATTTGTAGCTTCCTGCCAGTAGGAGATGGTGATCAGATCAGGGGGTTGTAGCTCCCTTCTAGTGGTGACTGGTAAACAGAATCAGGGGGTTGGAGCTCCCTTCCAATATCAACTGGAGAATGAGAGAAGGTTGCAGCCTTTTGCAGGTGGGTTCCTATGTGTTGGTATGAGTTTGTGCCAGTACAAGATTGTAAGAAATTTTATATCTAATAAATATTGAAGAAAGAGACGAAAATAGTAGTGGTTTTCTCCCAAATTGGTTTTCCACCTTAAATCCTGGTGTTCATGTGTGCTGCTTATGTGTGATGATTTATTCTGTTCTTACTGCACATGTTTACCGCTTAGTAAATGTTTGATGAATGAATGATGCACTGGTCTAAGTAGAGTTACTGAAGATTTATCTGGATAATAAGTTCACTGAGCATACACAAGTTTCCTTAAAGAAATTTGCGTACATATGCTAGTTGGATTAAGTAAAGTTGCATAAATAAATCAGTAAAGTAAAGAAAAGTTTTTGTGAGTTTTTAAAATACTGATTCCCCCCCCCCCTTTAGTATTTTTACCAACAGATGGACAATGGATCATAGGAATTAAAGTCTCCATAATACGTTCATGGTATGTTATGTCATCTTCCATCTCCTTGGTTCACCTTTCTTTGTTTTGATTTCTGCGATATTGATCTGAGATTCTATGACTAGATGACTATATTGAAAAGATATATATTTAGGCATAAAAAATCTATAAATGATGTGATAAATATGTTTTTTAACCTTTTCAAAAAAATTTCCCATCACAACCATGTCACCAATTTCATATGTGAATTATCCATCTTCATATGGTCTCACCAACCCAATTTTCACATGTGTGCATCACATAAAATAGTAGGCCACATTCTATTCGTTTCCTGTGGGGGAAGTGACAGTAAAAGCATTGCCTACAACCAAAATACAAAATATGAATTAGTTAAATATGATAAATACTTCAATTTATATATGAAACTATTAATGATAGATGGGCCACATACCTTCCCTTACAAGCTTAGAGACTCGATCTTGATCAAGTGAAACGATGGCCTCTTCATCATGCATCTCCTGCCATGTAGGAATTGGATGAGGTCCCTTTGGATTAGGAGGGTCATATGTCCATCCTTTCATGTACCTGTGTTTTTCACAATGATCAAGTCTACATCCATCAACACCAATGCAAAACTCACAAAACAATGCAAGTTTTCTTGTCTTGATGGAAAATATTTCCCCCATTTATTTTCTACGCACTGAATGTAATTCCCTTGTTCCTTCTATAGTATTACAATACCAAGGAATGGATATGTACACATCATCAAATTCAACATTCCAGATGAACCTACACACATGCCTTATAGATCCGTGACCTTCATGTCATAAATGTGATCTGCACCAGTTGACCGCCTCTAGTGATGATTTGTGTCAATCTTCATCATGACCCATTTGGTACGTCCTAGGTGCTCACTTCACACAAGCACCTATACCATCATGCTTACCCTTTCCATGTCCTATTTCAAAGTAGCTCAAAGTATGCTGAATTTTTGTCTTCTTGTGTAGTCGCCTCAACCAATAAAAAGTGTGTGGTAACTTGAACTGCCATGCACAACCATCTGATCATATCCAATGCTTCCTGAATGATATGTCATTTTTTTGAATGATTCATAAATAAATTCAAAGCATTGTTGCACAAACAATGTGTCATGCTCATGATCATCACTGATGTAAAGTGATACTCCTTAATCACATCACATGACTCATCCGTGATATCCCTACCATCAAGGTTCAATTTTGCATGTTTGTAAAAAACATGTACGGATATGAACACTTGGTATGGTTGATAATGATCACTTTGTATCTCTATCTGAGGATAAAATGTGTAATTTTCAGCAAATTCCACCACTGATTAAACTGTTCCTGGTTGAAATACTTCGTGAGAATGCTTAAATTCATGTTCTTTCCACCTAGACCTGTGCGAGTGTTTAATATATTTATGTTATGGTTTTGAAACACCCCCATGAATTATGAAATAGGAATCTCATGCTCAACATAGTTGATCCTCTTAGGTGCCATAGTTGAAGAAGATGGTTGATTTCCCATGACATACTCATAATTCTTCCATGTGACAGTGACATCTGAAATCCAAAACTGGTTGGGATCAATAAGAAAGTTCCTATTGAACAATGCAAAATCACCACATTCATTGCATCTTCTCCCACCTATACATATTTTCTTGTAAAACAACTCTTATGAATCCCTTCTACACAATATTGATGAAAAAAAAATCATGCACTATAAGAGGAGGGCGCCATGACAGTTCTTCTTGTAAAATTCCCAAAAAGTGCCATAATGAAGTTGAAATTCAACATGATATTGACAAAAAAATGTGTAATAGATTGTATTAGGCTTAATAAACCATGGCTTAATTTTCTGAAACATCCTTATGGATATCTTCACACCGTGATTGATTTCCCAAAATTCCTTGAACAATGCAGCTTCTGTCATTTCTACAATGTGCTTAGCGTGTTCCACATACTCACCTTTAGCTATGTGATGTCGTATGACATGATTTCTATCTGGAATAGCATGGGAATGGCTCTCCCAAAAATCTACCACAAATTCTATGATTCCTACTGTAAGCCTATCTTGGTAGGGTTTCCTAGTGATAGGAGCCCAAAAAGGAGATTCATCATTTTCATTCACTTGAACCCTGAATTTGGTATGATTGTGCAATGATTTTCTAGAGACATGGAGAAATTTTGACATTGTTTCCAACATATTTTGTCTTGATGTACTCGGTGCAACAATAACAGTTGTAATTGCCTTAGGCGCAACTCAAACATTAGGTTTTCTTGATTTTCCAAACATAATGAATGCCTTTGATATATTTTCGATGGCATTCATATGTGTCACTTGGACATCCAAAATGTTTGTGGCATGTTTTATTTTTTAATGTTTGAACAACCCATGCAGTATTTGAGTTTGTGCAACAACTCAATAATTCTTAAAATATTTTAGAATTATGTTATTGACATGGTATCTAACGTTGCAAGCAGGGATACACTCCCCTATGTCCTTTTTTTTTTCTTGCATCCAAATTTTCTGCAAATGGTCCACCCCTTTTCCGAACCACTGCAACTCCTTGTTATCCTGTAAATTTGAGAGGAAACAATTTTTTCTTCCAGTGGTTGATAAATTTGATAGGAAAAATATTCTTCCTCTAGAGGTTGATTATATTGATGTGGCACATATTGTTCCCCTAGTGATCGTTGATCAACTTCATAAGGAACATGTTCCTATGGTGGTTGATCAGGTCCATATGGAACATCTTAATCATCATCTGGTTGATCGTTTTGATGGGACACATCTTCTCCCTCATGTGGATGCTCAATTTCCACCCCTGCATAATGGAATACAAAATATACTTGTAATTCAAGTGAATCATCATCATAAGACATATGAATAGTTGATATAAATACACATGTTTATTTAAAAATCACCATAGGTGGAAGGTCCCTATATGATTTGATAGTATGTAGCTAAGTAGCAGAAGTTGACATGGACTAAGGGTTCTAAGTGGAAACATGAAAATAAAATGGTTTCTAGCTCAGGGAAATATGGGTAGAAGAAGAGTGCACTAGTAAAATTATCGACCCCTATGACAACAAAAAGGGTGATTAAGAATATGATGAAAGATAAGAAAATTCCTCCTAACTCAATAAAAATCAATTTATAAACCCTGACATTCTAGTAACAAACCCCAGGTAAAATTTAAATGAAAAACAATTGAGACTTGGTAGTTATCTAACAGAAGTTGACATGGACCAAGGGTTATAAGTTGAAACATGAAAAGAAAATGGTTTTGAGCTGAGGGAAATATGGGTTGAAGAAGAAAACACTAGTAAAGGTATCATTCCTTGCGTAAATACAAAGGGTGATTCAAAATATGATGAAAGGTAGAAGCATTCCTCCTCACTCAACAAAAATCAATTTGGAAACCCTAGCATTCTAGTCACAAACACTAGGGAAATGTTAAATGAAAAAAAAGTTGAGACTTGGCAGCTAGGTAGCAGAAGTTGACATGTACTAAGGGTTCTATGTTGAAATGTGAAAAGAAAATGGTTTTGAGCTATGGAAATATGGGTCGAAGAAGATCGTATCAATAAAGGTATCGATCCCTGTGTCAATGAAACAAGTGATTCCGAATATGATGAAAGGTAAAAGAATCCATCCTCAATCAATAAAAAACAATTTGGAAACCATAGGGTTCTAGTCACATGGACCAAGTGTTCTAAGTTGAAATATGAAAAGAAAAGGGTTTTGAGCTCAGGGAAAGATGGGTCGAAGAAGAAAACAGGTTAGTAAAAGTATTGGTCTTTGTGTCAACAAAATGAGTGATTCAGAGTATGATGAAAGGTAAAAGAATTCGAAATTTATGAAAGGTAAACATATTTTCACGATGATGTTAATTTTATGTAGGAGGCACCTGAATATGATATAATCCCTATGAAACATGTAACTAATGACAAGAATTCTATTCTGAAAAAGAAATCAGTTGGCAAGAAAGGAAATAAATCAACAACACCTGCTACTGTTGCATTTGTAAGCACACCTGAACACATACATTTTCTTTAGGAAACTAAATTATTCACATATATAAGACAAAACAAAAAATAAATGGTTAATTTTCCCTTTAATTCTATTGTGTAAAACAATAAAAAAAAATGTTTATATGAGGTTTTGTGTATGAGATAATTTCCTAAAAATACCTAACATTCTTCTGCTACAGTAGTAACTGGGCCTTATGAATATTTTAGTATAGGGTACTAGGGGCACATCGTAAATATCACTAGTGACACTTCCAGTAGCCAAAAAACCAATGAAGGTATGGAGAGGGTTCTAGTGGCCAAACGTACTAGGGCTATGTCTCGAAAGAGCTAGTGATGCTTCTAGTAGCTTGACCAATATCACATTAGGTATAAGTGCTCTTTCACCTAAACCTATAGGGAAATATGCCTTAATATTTGGCCACTAATTTACCTGCGTCCAATGGTAATGGATGAATCATAGCTTCTAGTTGTCAGTTTTGGACCCAGAACCCCTACCATGTGTCGGGAGACAACATTAATGTCTATGATAATCCACCACATAGGCCTTACCCCCTTTACATGTTTCTCTCCATGTACTGTATTTTTCATTGGATGATGCATGATTTTAAGATCCATAAAACACAAATTTTTATGTTTCAATATGAAAAAAAACCATTGGGACTTATGTGCTTCCTATCGAGATGGTCCTAGCCTAAAATATAAATTATCTTGTGGCCCTTGTGGGGAATTTAGTGTGTTCATGTTAAGATTTTTTTTAGAAAGGCTTTGCTTCACTTAGGGCGTGCAACAACATATAATATCAAATAAATTAGGTACGAAGATTCCAGAAAGAGGATACCCTTTGTACAAAGTTTAAATGATATTAGTGTGTGGGGTGAATGTGTGTGCAAGTGAAATCGTAAGCATACAAAGTGTGAATTGATATATATATGCGATGATTCTTTACAATTCCCTTAATTAAACTATGTGATGTTTCTTCCTTACAAGAAAATAAATGATGTGTGGATGATGGGCCACTTACTTCTTTCCTAATTATACTATGTTAGCATATGTTTGTGTGCAAAATTTCAAAGTAAAATATAAGCAATTAATCTACTTGTAATGGTTAGTAAATCAAATTGGTTAGTAGTGATGGTGTGTGCAAGGTGAATCTAGTGCACTTACAAAGTGTTTGAATTTCAAGTATGTGGATATGTAGTTCATGGTCCTTTAATATAATTCCTCTAATTACAATATGTGATGTTTGTTCCTTGCAAGAAAAGAAATGATGTGTGGATGATGGACCACTTACCTCTCTCCAAATTATACTATGTGAGCATATGTTTGTGTGCAAAATTTCAAAGTAAAATATAAACCTCAATTACTCTACTTGTAATGGTTAGTAAAACAAATTGGTTAGTAGTGATGGTGTGTGCAAGGTGAATCTAGTGCACATACAAAGTGTTTGAATTGCAAGTATGTGTGAAATATGTATTATATAATTATAATGTGTGGCTAAATATATTTCTATAAACAATTAATAAAATACAATATTGTCAAATTTTCAAAAATAATTTAACAACTCATAGGAATATTGTCTCCATTTACTAAGTGGAGCATTTGACCTTTTTCAAAATTAGTTCTTCTTAGAAACATTTTTTTTTTCGTTTCTTCAAGAGACTATATAAATCCTAAAATAAAATTGATTTATACAATAAATATCAAGTTATATTTTTGTTCATATATCTCAATCACCAAACATTTGATTTAAAATCCAATGCCAACTAGAAAAGATTGTGAGAACAGGAGGAAAGAGAAAAGTGATTTAAAATAAATAGGAGTTAATAATAAAATTAGATGAATTGGGGAGTAAATTGTCAATATATACCTATTTCCCAAGTAATATAGTCCCACAAGCAATAATCTCTCTTTATTCGCCCCCCAACACATGTTTAAGAAATGAAAAAAATAAAATCATTTGGGCATAGGTTTGAAGGGTGTGTGATAAAGGTGATCTATTGTTAGATATAACCCCAAAATTTTACTAGTGTTTCTAGGTTTGAAGCTTTGTTTGGTTTCAAAACAAGTCACATTTACCAAGTGAAGCATTTCAAGACCTTTTTCAAATTTACTTCTTCTTGGCAACACTTTTTTATTTCTTCAAAAGACTATATAGACCCCAAATTAAAATTGATCCCTAGTGTAACAAGGATGGTATTATTTTTTGTTCATATATATCATCTACCAAACATTTTAATTATTTAAAACCAATGGCAATTATTTAAATCTACACATTTGTATAATAATTTGTAAGGGTATTTAACTAAAGACTAATAGGAATTAAGTTTAAAGGTTTATATAAGAAACTTCTAAATACATATTTCAAATAGAATTATTACTTAAAGAACTTAATGATGTGGCGAATCTTTTGAATTTGATAGAATGGGAGATTCTTGAAAAAATCAAGCTAGTTATTACTGTTGTAGAGGTAAATCCCCTCTGCAGACAGAGGCGATCCCTACTAGCCCAGACCGGGTCTAGCAAAAATCGTCACACGCTATGGTGCAGGTTCCTAATTGTAAATAAACCAACTAGCGATGAAGGCTTACCCGAAATCCAACGCTGTCGCTTGTAGAGAAAGTAGCGCTCCCGTTCCTTAGCTCTGGCAGATCACGATCCTCACGATCTCCATGACCGGACACCTGCACACGCAAGAAACACAACAAACACAAGCGTAAAATTCAATATATGCAACTATATGTTAGTCAGAGAGGACATAACTCATCATCATAATCAACAACAAGAGTGGAACCATAACCAATAGTCGTTTATCATTAATCAATCAAAGGAGGATACAACCTGGCTCTGATGCTGAATTCTCCTTCGGAGGGTCGCCAGCGGAACACGTCTCGAAAAAGCCTGTCGGGGATGGGACAAGCCTCTCTCTTCGGATGTCTCAACAATAATCTCCTTGCTTGGATTTGGCCTTAAGGGAATGAATCAAGGCTCTTGCAGCATAAGGCTCTGATGGCTCTTGGGAACTAGCTTGCAAAGGAGATGAGCAAGCTTTTATAGATGGAGGAAGGGGAGTTGTGATCCATATGATCATGGGATTGGCCCTATCCTCAAGGAAGCTTCCATGAGAGGTGGCAAACCACTTCCTCTACATGGAGATCCGGAGCCAAACCTCCAAACTCAAATTAGACACCGCTCGGATTGGTTAGGGACAAACTTCCACATTTAGTTTTAAAAACAATTTCTTAAAAATGGTTGATGAGTGCGACTCGAGACAGCAGCGACAATTGGCGTGCTCCTCTTGATTATTTCATCAAAGTGGTATCGAATCTGATCCTAATTCAACAATGCAAAAAGTAAAGTTTTTTGGGTGTTTTCTCCAAGGAGTTGTGTCTGTGGACAATTTCGCTCACATGCTCAAAGGGATGTCATGAAAGTGGTTTCAAGCCATGTCACCACTCAACCACAAAGCACCTAATAGCAGTGAAATTGTGCGATGGGAAATCAAGAGAGACAATTGTCAGAATGCATAGATGCCAAAGCAGTTAGAGTTCAAAGAGAGAGAGGGGTGAAATGCTTTACGAGAATGTGTCCAACTGAAAACATCGCCGTCGGAAAACCTGCGTAGAGAAATACAACTGATATCTCAGATACATGATATATATGTGGTATGGGCACAACCATCCATAACAGAGTATACAATAATCCAGATCCAAGGTATGGACGCAGTCATCCAGTGAGGATCGATAAATAGACTCAGGTATGGTCGCAGCCATCCAATTAGTGAGTCATGTAACTAATCATAAGAATCCACAAAATCGCAGCCTGGATTCTAACAGACAAAATCCAGGGTCTTGCGCTCCATCTCGACCCGAACAAAGTACAAGTTCAAGCATGCAAATATGTGAGATGAAGTCGAACATGCAAGAACAGCCTGATTACCGCCTGATGGTGCTTCATGACATGAGAGAAATGTCTCATTAATGACAATGGCCCTCAAGGTACTGGTGTACATTCACGCATGTGAATCCAATAATGGGCGCTCTAACACCCTTGAATTCACTCACCGCAGGCCAATGATGAAGTCTCACGTCAATAAGAAGAACCTGCCATTGAGGCATGTAGGCTCCAAGGTACCAGAAAGGAGTCTCTAGATCAGCTTCCTGGATAATGAGCTGAAGTCGACAGGAAGTGACCTTGATCGAAGGTGGGCCATAGTGTTTCCCACATTATCGACG
Organism: Pinus albicaulis; assembly: GCA_034641835.2. Taxonomy (NCBI): domain Eukaryota; kingdom Viridiplantae; phylum Streptophyta; class Pinopsida; order Pinales; family Pinaceae; genus Pinus; species Pinus albicaulis. The sequence continues at coordinate 580,902,031 of CM076572.1, read as the reverse complement.
CGAGACAGAGGAACATAGTGTTTTTGTGAATCACGATCAGATGAGAATCAGAGGAAGGTTGGTACTTGCAGAGGTCAACTTCTCTTGAACATATGAACGGCACGACAGTGGACTTGGCAAGATTTTCTCATCAACCAGATTGGAGGTCATGATAACGAGGAGAAAAGAGAGAGGTCGCAATCACCATTAAAGGGTATGAAAAGTGAAAATGAGAGTGATGTCCTCACCCGAATTTAACGCAGATAAGTGCCATGTTCCATGTCTAGTATATTAACTAACACGTACAATGATGTTATTCCATTTTCCCTATTTTTAAGTTTAAAATTTTTATTTTTACACAAGCTTGAAGAGGATACCATATGTTTTTCATATGATAAGTCCATCCATACATTTAACGAGCCCTTAGGAAGGAGGAACTTGATACCGTCATTACTGATCGAATCCAATGTCATTAGTGTGGCTTTAATGAGTCTGACAAAGGAATAACTCAGCGTCTTTTCATGTTTAGAGAGTTTGGAAAGACATCGGAAAAGTAAACTCCAACAGTCCCTTTTCGTAGATAGTTTCTCAGATCCGAAAAGGTAGAAAACTGTGTCTGAGAAAACCTCCTAGTCGTGATAGGCTAGGGTATTCCTTTTTCGTAAATAATCTATCCCAGCCCGAAAAAGGGGTAAACGTATACTGGGTAGATGTCGTTTCGTGGCCACTTTAACGAGATCGAAACGACAAGGGCCTCGGCCATCTTTTCATGTTTAGAGAGTCAGAAAAGAGCTAAAAGATGACTCCAAAATGAATTTTTCGTGTATTTACCAAGTCCGAAAAAGTATAAAATACAACGCGTGTCACCGTTTAAGTTGCGTAAAAACCTGTTGTTGCACATAAAGGCAAGTGTAAAATCCATTTTTGACAAAATATATTAAAACATTAATAAAAAATGACTTCTAAAACCTATTTAGATTTCAAAAAGTTATAAATAAGTCTCAAATGGTAAAAACAAAATTACTTTTACTATTTACCTCATTGGAGAGCAACAATGGTTCATTTGTGTGCAAACTTCTGACGGCGACTGCGACTGATCCGGGCTACCATTCAGTTCCCCGTTTGTTCCAGGTAAGGGGTGCTTCCTTGAACTCCATTTTGATCCATTTTTTAGAGATTTCCATTATGGATTAGACTTCTGTGGAAATTTTTTAAAATTTTAGGGCTTCGCCCATTGGCGCGGGTATCGGGAATGGACCCGCGCCAATGGCCTCTTGCTTACAAAGGGGCTGCGCCAACTGGTGTGACTGTCAGGGAAACAATCGCACCAACGGCGGAGCTCAATTTTCCGCTTTAAATTTTTGAATTGCGAGCGATCCAAATGAAATTTTAAGCATAACAGAGATCTAATCAAGGTTTTTTATCATGTTGATGCAGGTTACTCAGACATAATGGTTATCGAATGGAAGGAGAGGGAGCATGGGGAAGAGGATGAACTGGCTATGGAGAATGAGGCTTGTATGAATGCACTTAAGAACTGTGGACTCAAGAAGTTCTTCCTGACGCCCTGCTTACGAGCTCAACCGGAGCTACTACAATACTTGGTCAGTATATGGGATGAAAACGAAGAAGTATTCAAACTTCGGGACCAAGTGTTGGAACTTGAGGTTTTTGACGTATATTTCATCACCGGACTGTCGCGCAGAGGTCCGGTGCCCATATTGACAGGCAACAGACCATCTGGGGCAAAGATGGAGCAAGTAATGGTGAGGGTGTGCCCAGGGGCACGGACTCGATCAGGAAGCGGGAAGGTGGAAATCCACACTGTCCAGGATCTAGCACTCAGAGTAGTGCTACACACCATTACACGAGCTGCAGGATCGCAAGCTCCACATGAGGCAACCAAAGCGCAACTCATACTAGCCTCTGAGTGTATGAGTCCTACATTGTTCGATTGGGCTACAACGGTGACAACCAATATCAAGAGGCAGCTTACGAAGTGCAAGCAAGTCAAACTGAAACAGTTTGGCTACGGTTCCATTTTGGTATCGTTCATCCTGGAACGACTACCTATCTTTCAGGGCCAAGGGGCCATAGTTGCTGAGCCAGTACCACGAGAGTCGAGGATGGCACACTGGGCAGCACTCATGCCCAGATCAGGAGGAGGCCAACAGATGTCCTGGAGGTCGGAGTTCTTTGGGTGGTTACGGCGGCAGCTGATCGTGGTCTAAGATTGGCCCTATGCTGTGACAGATTTCACCGGAGATCCTGATCTTCCGCTCCTGGAGGGGGAGGATTGGGATGAAGAGTTGGGTATGATACTCTTGATGATTTTTTGGATTTATGATTTTTTTGTAATACATGTCCGTTCTAATAACAATTGTTATGTGAATGTAGATGTCGGCCCAGAGAGGCCCCCGGGCATGTCGCCCATTGCACGGAGAACCCATGTTGAACATGACCCTCAGGCCGAGGGTGGCGAGGGAGGTGAACTGATTCAGAACCTGGAGGGCATTGCCCGGGGGATCCCGGACTACGCACGGCTAGCAGATGTTCCGCTAGCATACCAGCGACACACTGTGGGGGTGCCCAGTCGCCTCCATCGACTACTGAGATGCTTAGTGCGTGCCGTGACTTGTTATCACGAGCACCATACAGATTAGACATTAAGGCTTTTCATATGCATATTTTTTGAGAGACATGTCATCTCCGGCTGTATTAAGACGAACATGTATATTTTGATTTTATGTGATGCACACTATGTAAACATTTCGACACACACACACACACACAGACACAGACACACACACACACACACACACACACACACACACACATATATACATATATCTATTTATGGATGGATCTCTTTACATGTGATGATGTTTTATTTATAAATTACGCAGATGCCTATCTAGAACCATATTAGCTACTGCATCTGTTAATGTATTCATATGCCTGGGTATGTGTTGATATGTAATATAGTCAAAATTTCTCTCCAGTAAACGAATACGCAGATACAGACGTAAAATAGATGGGTTTCTCACTGAATAATGTCAGTTAAGTTGTACTACTACAAGTTGTGAGTCTAGATACACAAGTAATTCACGAATGCCGAGGTCCACAACCTCGGTTAATAATTCCAATATAGCACTATATTCCGCGATATTATTTGTAGCAGGACCCAGACATACACCTTGCAGGTTAACCAACTCACCGGCAGGATCATAAATTACCCAGGCTGCCGAAGACAGATTCCTGGTACTGCGGGAGGCACCATCCGCGAAACCCACAAACGGAGTAATGGACATCTGCACAATCAGGAAGACCCAATCAGCAGAAAGATGCTTACATGCACACCACACCAAACATGCACACAAATGAAAATACACACCTATGTACACACAACACACCAAAAATAACTTCAAGCGTAGTATTTTTTCAGGTACATCCCATTTCTAGGCTGCGCCAACGAAACTCCTTCATAATCAATAATCTCATAAGCCCCATTTTTCAATACTCGTTTTACTATGTAGGGCCCATGCCACATGGTTTGGAGCTTTCCTGCCCCGAGTTTGTCGTGCGCTTGGTCGTATAGGAGAACAAGGTCTCCTTCGACAAAGGAACGTGGAGATACAGATTGATCAAAGTGGGCTTTGACCCGCTTTTTCTGTGCCTCAATGACTAAGGCAGCCAAGTGGCAGGTTTCATCCAACCGTTCCAAATACAAGAGATGCTCTTCTTCAGGAGAAGTGTCGGGTAAAAGTTCCACAACCAACTTTAAGGAAGGAATTTCGCACTCAACCGGAAGAGTTTCTTCCAGACCATACACCAATTGGAAAGGCGTGAATCCGGTCGCACTCTTTGCTGACGGCCGGTATGCCCATAAAGCTGAGAACAATTGGAGGTGCGAATTGGACTTATGAATTCCAACTGTTCATTGAAGCATTGTGACCAAAACTTTGTTCACAGCCTCAACCTGGCCATTTGCCTGGGGGTAATATGGTGTTGAGCTATCGTGTCGTAAGCCCAATCTTGATGTCAGCTCGGCCATCATATAATCTCGAAAGTGAGTGCCATGATCGGTTACAATGGCCTGAGGGACCCCGAAACGTGCGATAATGTGGTTGAAAATAAATTGGGCAACTTTCTTACCGTCGGCGGCTAGTGTAGGCATCGCTTCGGCCCACTTAGTAAAGTAGTCGATAGCGACGATTATATATGGATTCCCCCTGGCCGAATGAGGGTTACACGTCATGAAATCTATGTCCCATTTTGCGAAAGGGCTGACAGTAATGACATGATGCAGAGGGAGGGGTGGCGCGCGCATCTTGCACTGAAAAACCTGGCACGCATGACATTTGCGGACTGCAACAATGCAGTCTTTGAAGATTGACGGCCAGAAATAACCCGCACGCAGAATCTTCTGGGCGGTGGCATATCCAGACATGTGACTGCCATAGGCGCCACTGTGACAGTCATTCAAGACCCTTTTGGCCTCTTCTAGTGTCAAGCACCGGCGGAGCACCGAATCTACTCCAACCCGGTATAATGTATCCCCTACTATGCGGTAGGGTTGAGACTGATGCCAAATCCGACGTCGGGCCTCTTTGGTCAATTCAGAACGAAATGTTGACGTTTGAAGATAGAAAATAATATCGCCATACCATAGGTCACGGGTGCTGATAAGGAAGAGGGTTTCGTCTGGAATATGTTCTTCAGAATGAGATGGAGTGGAGTCTGTTAGGAGGGAGCAAATGAGATCTGCGAAAACCAGTGATTTGGTCGACTTAGCAGTCGTAAACTCTAAGTTGAACTCCTGAAGGATAACGATCCATTTGGAGTATTTTCCCCCCAGTAATTTTCGAGACAGAATATACGTCATGGGGTTGCAATCCGAAACCACGGTCACGGTACGTAGCAGGATGTAGTGGCGGAAACGTTGAACAACTTGCATTGCGGCTAAAGCTAGCTTCTCGACGTGAGCGTAACGTGTTTCTGTGTCAAGAAGGTTTTGTGATAGATAGTAAACAAAGTTTTCGTCGCCATTATCGTCATCCTGCACCAGAACCATAGCTATGGTGCTAAAGGTGGCGGCCAAGTATAGAGTGAAATCACGGTGATATTTTGGAGGCCGAAGCAACGAAGCATTAACCAGTAACGTCTTAAGCTTCTCAAATGATTGTTGAGCAATCTCGTCCCAACGAAAGGGGACGTTTTGCTTTAAAAGATGCGTGAAACCTTTGGCCACTTCCGCGTAGTTCGGTATAAAGCGTCAAAGGAAATTAACTTTTCCCCGCAGACTCTGCAATTGATGTAATGAAGAGGGTGATGGGAGATTGACAATGGCCTCGAAATTTAGGGGATCGAGGCGAATCCCGTCCTTGGAGACTATGAACCCCAAAATACAGCCAGAATCCACGCAAAAGACGCATTTATGAGGGCTGAGCCGGATATTGTAGCGTCGACAGCGAAGGAAAATCTGGTGGAGGTGTTCTGGGTGGTTCTCCCACCGAGCTGAATGAGCTGAAAGATCGTCCAGATAAGGCTAAACGATATGGCGTATGTCGTGGAATGCGTAAGACATAGCACGCTGGAAAGTAGCTCCAGCGTTCTTCAAGCCGAACGGGAGCTTTTTATAGGCAAAGGTACCCCACAGACAGATGAATGCAGTCTTGTGTTGATCGGTAGGTAAAATATTTATTTGATTATACCCAGAAAAGCCGTCCATCAGGGAATAAATCTCACTCCCAGCACATTCGTCAATGATTTGATCTATGAAGGGAGTAGGATAGTTGTCCTTAGGATAGGCACGATTAATATCACGGTAATCGACACAAACCCTTATAGTACCCTGTTTTTTATCTACAGGGACAATATTTGAGACCCATTTTGTGAGGGGAATCAGGTAAACGAAGCCCGCGTTCAGAAGTTTTTCAACTTTTGCTTTAATGGCAGTGGCTTTGTGAGGATGCACCGGGCGTAGGCGTTGGCACACAGGTTTCGCACCAGGATAGGTAGGAATCTCGTGCACTACTATGCTGGGATCAGTCCTGGGCATTTCCTCATAGGACCAAGCGAACACGTCTCTGAATTCTCGGAAAAGATCAGTATAAACTCGTATCTCATCAGGAGAACAAGTTAATCCCACATGTATGTTTTCAACTATCCCCGGTTTAATGGAGATGTTGATCGGAATGGTTTGAGTAATGTTGCTCAGGTTTCCCTCTGACAAGACCTCATGTGTCAATATGGGCGTTTGGAGAGGTGGAGTGGGAACCTAAGATGCAAAACGCTCTAGAAAATCCGACATTGCCCCCCAGGCTGGGCATAAAGGAGGAACGATGATGCGTATCGCTCCAAGGCAGCTCCTCAAGAGACATTGTTTCAACAATGGCTTCGTCATAAGGGAAAATCTCTTTAAGAGGATTAGGTGAGTCGGCCTCACCAAGCCAGGGGGATTGAGAATAGATATCTAAAGCCATGCTCAAAGGAGCATGTTGGGAAGGAGGAGGATCAGATGCGGAAATTATTTCACAGTAATTAATCTCTACTGGAGTTAAGGGCATTGATTCTCCAAAAGCAGTCACCTATTCAGGCGAAGGGATGATCCATGGGTCGTCAGACCTGGAGATCATATTAACTTGAATGGTGTGTGGTGGTGGTGCGGGAAAAATACCCATGAGGACGGGGTCCTTGAAGAGACCGGGTCCTACACTGTCAGGGGGATTTGGGATCTTATCCACGTAAGGAACGTTGTTCTCGGAGGTAGAGGTGAAGAAAGACAACTGATCCACAGTAATTATTTTTCCCTCATGAGGGAATTTAATACGTCGAAAGAGGGTGGATGTCATGCATAGCATAGCGTGAGTCCAACTGCAGACGAGAAGTAGGTTGTAGTTAAGCTTGGCATCAACTACTTCTACTTCTACGTTGACTGTCTTCCCCTGTAATGTAATCGGCAAACTCTCGAGAACACCCAGGGGTTTCGATTCTCGACCATCGAATGCCTCTAAGGCATTGGGAGATGATGAAAGAGCTGGAGAGCCAATGGCCTTCCAGCAGGCAGACGACATGACACAGGTAGAGGCACCTTCATCCACAACAGCCCTATGGATGTTAAGACCGTTGATCCCGACTTTAATAACAAGAGCGATTTGATGTGGAATTCCGGGGGTAAAATTTTTCAAGTCGAAGGTGAGAATACTAGAATCGGCGGGATCAATTCCACCGATGGCAGACAATAAAGCTTTCCGTTGTGAAGGGCAACTTTGAAAGACTTCCAATGCAGACATGGCAGAAGGCGCCTGTGCCAAATCCTCAACAATACTGTAGTGCTGAGCAGCACGGGCATTTGGATTATAGGAAGACCTTTGTAGAGCACTTTTAGAAGGTGGCCTCACAACAGGTTCAGTAGTAGTCTTCTCAATTTCCAAAGAACCGGAGACAGGTGGAGGAGGTGGGCCATCCACAAATTCCTTTCCAACTGCCTGACGCGGTCCAGCATAATCCTTCGAATGCGTAGCAACGGATACAGGTGCAGTACCATTCATCATAAAGACCTGGGACCCAAATGGTGCAGATGGTGACGGCTGTTCAACCATCTGGGTCTGCTGAGATGGGAACGGTTCTTTAAGGACTGCCGGAGTCCCTTTGGAGCCTTTAAGAAGTTGACTAATTTCAGATCGTCGTGGACAATCCTTGGTATAATGATCTCCTTCACAAATAAGGCAGGGGTACTTCGGTTTACGTTGGGAACCGTCCTCAGTATGGGTTTTAGAAGACTCTGACTTTGGGGCGTCGGATTTGGATTTGCCTTTGCCCTTCTTTTTCCCTTTGGAGGCTTTTTCCATAGGATTGGCCTGAATGGCATTAACCTCCGCGGTTTTGCCAGAATATGGAGGGGCGGGAAGAGCATAATTATTGGAAGAATTATACTTCTGCTTCCCATTCGAGGATTTTCGAGAATTTTGAGCCACGGAACCAATAACTCCATCCATCGCAGGGGTAGGTGGAGATTTAGAGGTTCTCGGGCGTGGAACATCAGGAAAAATATCATAAAGCGTGCCGAACTGAGAGTATATCAGATCGAGATACTGAGCACGCGCAATGGCCTGTTCTTCAGTCACACATGCCCCCATAGAAATATCTTGGGCGATTTTGTTAACGAAGGACGTGGTGAACCAATGATTTAGTAGTTGATCAGGTATATCAAACTTGATAATCCTATGACGACGTCGCCACTCATGAATGTGATCAGATATGTGGGTGGCTTTATCCTGCTTCAACAAATTTAGGAGATGCATCCCGGCTTCATAGCGAACTGGTAACTGAAAGTGAGTCAGAAAAGCCATTCCTAAGGTATTGAAATATTGAAAGATGCCACGGGGTAGTTCAATATACCACTTAGTGGTAGCACCGGTGAGAGTGCGCTGGAAGAGACGTGGACGAATTGAATCATCAACCCACGAATTAGACGAACACCACAAATGGCAGGTCATTACATGAGCTTGGGGGTCTTCACCAGCTTTACCTTCAAACTTGGGGCAGTCGCCGGGTACCTTGGTCGAAACCGGAGGCCAATAAGGATTATGAAGGATCGGATCATTGGTCAATTTAGAAACGTCCGGTAATTCCAAGGTAGCCAAAAACGTCAATTGCGGATTGAACGACATTCCAGGTCCTCGATAAGGATCAGTACCTATACTCCATCCTGGTTGAGAATATCGTTGCCCCCATGGGTTCTGTCCAGTAGGATTATGACCGTAGGGGGTGTAGGGTGTATAACCAATGTGATTCGGTTGCTGGTAACCAGCCTGATTCGGTTGCTGGTAACCAGTGTACGGGGCTTGATAACTAGAGTATGGAGCTTGATTATACGTCAGCCCCGTTTGGGCAGCCTATGGATTTGGCTGCTGAGTATAGGTGTAGCCGGGTTGTTGAGTGTAATAGTGGGAACCTTGGGGCAGATTATAAGTCTGTTGAGATTGACCGTGAGGGTAGTATCCGCCTTGGGGTTGAGCGGGCTGCTGATAGGTGGGACCCTGCTGAGCCTGATAATTAGGATGCACTGGTTGATTCAGTTGCGACATCGAATAAATTGGCTGTTGGGCAGGGTTGACAAAGTGTGCCGGTTGACCTAGTTGAACAGGCTGACCTGGCTGAACGGGCTGCCCTGGTTGAATAGGATGACCCGGATAAACAGGTTGTGTCGGTTGCGCAGGTTGACCTGGCTGTTGTGGAGCACCAGGTTGTACCGAATAGGTCAGTTGGCCTGGTGGTGGAACACCGGGTTGTGCCAGATGGACCGGTTGGCCTGGTGGAGGAATGGAGCCAGGTGGTGGCTGGTAACCAGTTTGACCTGGAACAGGGCCATAAGATGGTCCTGGCTGATGTGCAACATTGGGAGCAACAGAATACTACGGTTGCATGGGTTGAGAAGGTTGGATTTTCCCCCCATGACCGTATACCGGCCCAGGTTGGTACCTCGGTTGACCTGTGAGTCCTTGAGGTTGCCCCGGTTGGAATCCAGGAAGAGGCTGCACGAGTTGACCTGAAGGGTTGTAATACTATCCTTGTGGACCGTATGATGGCCCTTGCTGGCCCGCAGGATAACCCTGCGGGTCATAAGGATAGCCAGGCTGGCCCGAAGGTTGGCCTTGAAAAGGTTTCCCTTGCGGGTTATAAGGTTGCCTAGCCTGATTATATGGTAAACCCTGAGCATGAAGTTGAGCCTCAGGAGTGGGTAAACATAAAGGATTCCCGTGCTCATCGTACTGATATGGAAAAACGTACACGGGCGTACCATCCTGTGCATAATGTGAAAAATACGAGCAGTTGGGATCTTGAGAGGACTGTCCGACCTCGGGGTTCGATTGTTGAAGAGAAAATCGATACTCCTCCGGAGAGATATTCTCCGGCATAACAGATGCTATATAGACGTCTTCGGGAAGTGATGTGGTCCTGACGGACTGAGTGGTAACAACAGGTGTAGATGCAGCCACACAAACAATGGGCCTGACGGGTACAGAAGTGACCTGAGGGGATGACGTGACGAGTGTCCGAGGAGACATCCCCAATGAAGGAAAAATCGGCCTCGTAGAAGGAGCGGATGCCCCGATAGAGGCAACGGCGGCGATAATCTGACCTAAAGATCTATACCCTGCTGGTAGTGAGGGACCGGGCGAAGACATAACAGATGGTTCAGCGTTGTCTTCTGGGAATAACTTCCGGGTTACTTCTGGAAATAACTGGTAATATTCACCAGACGTGGGGATTTCCTCACTAGCAGAATGACTGGATTCACTCATGTTCGAGCCTGTCGCTAGATCTCATAACAGACGGCGAGGACTAGGAGGAATAACAACAGCTAAAAAGGGCGAACCCGATGTAAGAGGAGGGAAATGTTCCCCTACTCCCAATCCAGAACAAGGGTCGGAAAAGGGACAATTGAACTCAACTGGTCCTCCAAAGGATAGCTCAGACAGAACCGGTCCCCCGTCGGGAAACTCAGAAACAATAGGCTGCTGAGGTTCGGCAGAGGACTGAGAAACCTCTGAAGAATCGTCCGTATATGGACTACCAGTAGACGAAACTGAAGGTTCCGCCACTATGGTAATAATGACAAGAGAAAAAGATCAAACACACACACGGGCTGAAAAAGAACCAAAGCACACAATCAAACGGCCAACAAGCAGAATTTAACAGGGAGTGGGATCGTGGGTGATTTATTTTACGACATTGAAACTTAGAAACTTCACTATTTCATGTTTTAAGAGTTGAGAAATGGATGAAAGATGACTCTATCTCTTTTAGTTTTGAAGCAAGCGTGAAAGGACAAGCGCTTGGTGATATTTTCAAATTTAAAGAGTCAGATAAGATCAAAATGATTGCTCATGAATACTAGGCAAAGGGTGTACCAAATAACCGTGAACTGCAATATACACCTTGGTGTCAAAATGAAAGAGAAATCAACCAAGGACTTAATGTACATGCAGGCAATCTCCCCGAATGTTGTGTCCGGTGTATCACGGGTATAGGGCGGCAGACTCGGCTTCCTATGGATAAAGGATAGAAACCTAGTGGGGTCTCCCTTTATATACTCGACGGTACGGGGATCACAAGTCCGTACTAGCGCTGTCTAAAGCCAAGAGGCGAATGACAGCTACTAGGTTTAAAGACACCGGAACACGTCTCTAGCCTAGACCACTAAATGTTGTGTTAATGTTTCAATGCTGCCTTATTGTAAATTGAATAAATTTTAATGTTTATCTTCAATTACGTTTCAGTTTTCAGGCCCTAGCGAATGTAATGTCTCAAAATCTCCTAAATGCACACTACATGCCACAGTATATCATTTCATTCGATGAAAGCTAATTACAAGAGAGTTAAGAGCTTTTCATATAAGAACAAAATGACCAGAAAGTAACCAATAACACCTCTAATGCAGCTAATGGAAATTAAAGGATTTTCGTTCAAAGTCACTAATCACTAATAACACCGAAAATATCTAATTCACATTAACTAATTTGAATCAAAAGAGATTTCTTTTTTTATTTTCAATGTTTATGGGCAAAATGCACTAAACAAATTGAAAACTAATGAGACAAGCAATTTGAGAAGCAAAAGCAAGAGAGAAAAACAATCAAACGTCACTCAATGCAAGCACGCAATCAGATCTCAAATCGATAAAAAGTCCCTCAAATCAAAAGATACCCAAAGACTCAATTGAACCATGTAATCTAGGCCCAAAACGAGACAAAGCGGAATTCAAGCGAAAAGGAAACCAATCACTCAAACAATGCAATAAAATGATAGACAACCACCAAACAAATGTAGAGAAGCAATCACAAAGCTGACTAAACGGACAGAAACCAAAAACTCCCAAGGGAGGCTCGACACACAAGAGCACCTAGATGCCCTAGGGCTAGAATGTGAAATCGACGGAAACAGGCGAACAACCAAAGGACGAAGGTTACAGCCAGTCAAACAAGGCTCCAGAACACTCAAGCAGTCGAAAAAACAAGACCAAACACACTGATCAAGCTCAGGAAGCTCAGAACAGAGCAAACCCTAGTACCTCACAGGATTGGCGTGACTGTGAGGCTGAAACTAGCGCCATAAATGAATTGGCGCGAGTAATACACAAGCAACTTGCGCCAATGGGCGCGACTATCAGGCTGTAAAGCACGCCAGTCGAGTTTGCTATTGAAAAATAAAAATAGGCAATCCAACAAGTAGACCAGTGATGATCAAGCTGACCAAAAGCCAAAATCACAAAAAGAGCCAGCCAAAAGAGCCAATCAAGCAAGTAGAATCGAGAAACGACTGAAAAGACAAGACAATACTCCAAATGTTCAGTTCATAAACTAAACCGGATATTGACTGAAGCAGCTTTGATCTAGTTCGCTAATGCAGAGCAATAGCGTTTCGAAGGCTATCTGGCTAACTTCAGGCTCCATCTGTAGCTTACAAAGCAGAACAACAACAAGCTAGACGATCCCCAGTATGGTTGCCAATTTGTTGTAGAGGTAAATCCCCTTTGCGGACATAGGCGATCCCTACTAGCCCAGACCGGGTCTAGCAACAATCGTCACACGCTATGGTGCAGGTTCCTAATTGCAAATAAACCAACTAGCGATGAAGGCTTACCCAGAATCCAACGCTGTCGCTTGTAGAGAAAGTAGCGCTCCCGTTTCTTAGCTCTGGCAGATCACGATCCTCACGATCTCCGTGACCGGACACCTGCACATGCAAGAAACACAACAAACGCAAGCGTAAAATCCAGTATATGCAACTATATGTCAGTCAGAGAAGACATAACTCATCATCATAATCAACAACAAGAGTGGAGCCATAACCAATAGTCGTTTATCATTAATCAATCAAAGGAGGATACAACCTGGCTCTGACGCTGAATTCTCCTTCGGAGGGTCGCCAGCGGAACACGTCTCGAAAAAACCTGTCGGGGATGGGACAAGCCTCTCTCTTCGGATATCTTGACAATAGTCTCCTTGCTTGGATTTGGCCTTATGGGAATGAATCAAGGCTCTTGCAGCATAAGGCTCTGATGGCTCTTGAGAACTAGCTTGCAAAGGAGATGAGCAAGCTTTTATAGATGGAGGAAGGGGAGTTGGGATCCCTATGATCATGGGATTGGCCCTATCCTCAAGGAAGCTTCCATGAGAGGTGGCAACCCAGTTCCTCTACATGGAGATCCGGAGCCAAGCATCCCAACTCAAATTAGACACCAGTTTCTGGATTGGTTAGGACGAAACTTCCGCCACTTATTTTTAAAAAACACTCCTTAAAATGGCTGGCGCGAGTGCGACTCTGAGACAGAGCGACAATTGGCGCGTCCTCTTTGGATTATTTCCCCCATTGGGGCGGGTACTGAACTGGCTTCCCGCGCCAATGCAAAAAGGGGTGTTTTTAGGGTTTTTCACAAGGAGTTTTCTTCAGGGCAATGAAAGCTCATGTTCAAAGGGATGTCATGAAAGTGGTTTCAAGCCATGTCACTGCTCACAGGTCACGGAACGAGCCCTCCAATTGTGCGGGATGGGAAACTACAGGGACGGTGACAAATTGCTGTGTAACAATTACCAAATAAAAAGTGGAAGAAATGTGGGATGAGAAAGACAACGTAATTGTTGATAAGGAAACAAAAAGAAATCAAGAGATAGATGTTTTAGTCAATTTAGAGAACAATGAAGATGCTTCAAGGTATTATCAATAGTGAATGTACATTGTTATCATTTGTGGTGAAGAGGGGCACAAATTATTTGAGTGTTTTTTGGGGAGAATGCAAAAGGAAATTTTAGCACAACAATCAAGTAGGGCACAAGGAGGGGTGAGAGGATTTAAAAAACTACATGTTCCTATAAGGAACCTTTTTTAGGCACGTGAAAAGATGGATATCCAATGTCTTTTATGCTTTCAATTATTTTCATCAAATATTGACAACGTTTAAAATAAAGAAGTCCTCTTTTTTACCTTTGAACCACATTTTGCAATATCTTTCATGATTACATGTTGAGAAACAACTATTGAATTTAATCGACATTAGATTTTCACAATCTAAGAAGATTAACATTATAAACATTTCTAGCATATCATCAATACATGTATGTTAATTTATTTCTTTTGCATTTATTATTTATGAATTTAATATTGATTAATAATATGAGTCTTCCATGGAGCATATGAAATAATACACTCCTTTTTGTGTAAGCACAAATCTACACTACACTTTGTATGTCTTTAAAAAAAATGTTCTTTGTAAAAAAATATCATGACCTTCATGTGATAATTGAAAGAAGAAACTTGTGAGGTTTTCAAAGGTAGGGATCATCATTTAGGATTCAAAGAACCATTAAATGTTATATATGATGATGACTTCTATGAAAATTTAATGTTGTTATATATATGTTTAACAAAGAATGTCTTCTTAGTTCATACACATTGGAAGTAGGGATATTCTTGTTCCTTGTAGATATTGATGCATTTTCTCTCTTTTAACTCCTATAAGGATATCAAACATTAATAGAACTAATGTTTATAGGTTTTAGAGCACCTATGTGACAACCATTTTATCTAATCCCTCTTGTAAATAATTTTCCATGAATTGTAATTCATGTAAATAATATATGGAAATTATGTTCCAATGGTTTTAATTAGTTAAATCACATCCTTAGTTTTTGTGGGTTATCTTAAACCATTACAATTAGAAGGTGGTTCATAATTTGCATGAATTCAGGTGGTTTCAAAAAATTCCAATAAACCATGGTTTCAAGTACTTGTCAATAATTTTCATGGTTTCAAGTGGTTTCCAATAATTTGCATGGTTTCAAATGGTTTTCAATAATTTTCATGGTTTCAAGTGGTTTTCAATGGTTTGCATGGTTTCAAGTGATTTCCTATAGATGTTGTTACATCTCATTTTTTAACTACATGGTATTACTTTCAATACTTATTTCATCTTAGTTTTATTGTTTCATTCTCCATTTGTTTCTGATTTCCAATCATATTTCCTAATGCATACTAAATGGAGCAAGTAATATGAGAAGTGCGACAATTTGAGTTACCTGTATTTGCATGAATTTCTTGAATTGCATGATATTCTTGTCATATTCGATATTCGATATTCTTGTTCTCTCAATGTTTGAAATCTTTTTATAATCCATTCTCTAGATTTTTCTCATATTTCCTTTGTGGATGGAAATTTCTTTCATTTTATAGATCCAAATCTCCAATTTCCCATGTTTGTCGTGAATCCTTGCGTAAGTTTCACACTTTGAACTTTCTCTATAAATTAATGATTGTTGTTTTTTGTTCTACAATCAAATTTAGAGACTAATTTATTTGTTGACAACAAAGGCTCGATCGATCCCTTGATCTATAGAATTTTCCATTAATAACATTAATAAAATTTGGTAAGAGGTTGGCGGTGGTTAGGCTGTTCATGGCTTGATCTAGCCTATGGCTCGATCGAGCTACTGGTTAACCACATATACAACTTGATTAAGGGTTTCTTTAACGCTCGATCGAACAATTTTAATTTTTAATTTAAGTGCTCGATCTAGCATTTGAAGCACTCGATCAAGATCCCGAGGTCCTAAAAATCATAGTTTCAACACCCCTTCAACAGATTTCCATGAAAACCTATTTTGTACCCTAGTGGATTTAGGGAAAAATTTATCCTTAAGTGGTAGAGTTGATCATGTTGGATTCATGAAAGAATCCTCTACCCAATGGCATATGAGTCTAAGAATTTGGAATTCATATGATATTTGTCATCTTATTTCTTTTAAACGTAACACTTGAATTGTTTTTGGACAATTTCAAAGGGGTTGAATAAAAAATCAATAACATAAAATAAACACAACGAAATTTTTTCAAAAAATACCACTATATTTGTTTACGAGTCCTCTTCAAAAGGGAACTCTTGGTTTTTCAATTTATTTAAAGGGTTAAAAAATATTACGTGAACACACGTGCCTCCAAAATGCAATTGAAATATTACTTTGCCAGCTTCGAAAAATAGTAAAAGTTATAATTTTCCTTACAAAATAAATTTTTAATATGAGAAACTTAGTTCTCTCTGTGTATACCACACACACACACTCACTCACACACACACAAAAACATATATATATATATATATATATATATATATATATATATATATATATTTATATATTTATATTTTAATTACACATTTTAGACTAAGTTATGCTATGTGAATACACACATCCCTCTTAAGTTTTGTTAAAATTTGCAAAGAAGAATATTGCATTTAATGGAAAATTAAGAGCTTATACGACACTAAATTTATATCATTAGGAAAATAAAATAATTTTGCACATATTGTCATTTTACTCCGAATCAAAATTCACAATGCTTATATG
Organism: Pinus albicaulis; assembly: GCA_034641835.2. Taxonomy (NCBI): domain Eukaryota; kingdom Viridiplantae; phylum Streptophyta; class Pinopsida; order Pinales; family Pinaceae; genus Pinus; species Pinus albicaulis. The sequence continues at coordinate 580,885,646 of CM076572.1, read as the reverse complement.
AATTTTGAGGGTTGCAATTGGATGAAAGAGGAAAAACTTGAAATTTCATCTCCACATTTGTCCCAAAAGTGTAACCCATCTTCATGCATTCACCCATTCATAAAACTTTGTTTATTAAAACTAATAGTACACACCTTAATTCAAATTTTCAATTAATGCATGAATTAATTGAATTATTCCACTAATAAATTATAGTTAACCCCTAAAAAATATTGAGCTACATGATTTGCAAACGAATGAATTAAATATAAGAAGAGAACTTGGAAATAACTTAAGGTGAAGAATATTAAAATGAAAAACAATTTCTAGATGTGTGGATCACACAGTCGAAGTAAAAATTGAGATTTCTCTTAATAATCCTTTCCACCAAACTCAAATTTCATGGTGAATTATTGACCTTTTGGAAAAAATTATTAGATGGACCTAACGACTTCAGGTTTTTTCACTCACATGGAAATTTGAAATATTGGACATTGGTCATTGAATTGGATGGTCATAATTAGACAGTTCTAGTTCTATTCATAAAATTAACAACCAAAATAATGTTTTCTTTAGGCAATGAGAAGGAGAATAAAGTGTGTCAAGCACAGGCTCCTACATCATGCTCCTCAGGTTTTAGGAAAAGAAAAAGTGTGAGCTCCTACTCTCAAGACTGGTGAAACTATCAAAAGAAGACTACATAATTCAGTCCAAATCAAATTTTGGAATCCATGTGGTGTCTTCTAGGCCTTTATCCTTCCAATGAACAAATTTTTTTTTTCTTCTTCTTTTCCTTATGTTATTTGACTTCTTTTCTCCCCTACAACTATGCCATCGAAAATTTTAGTAATTTCTTCCTTTTCATGCTCAGGAATATACTCTCTCCAATTAGTAACTTATCATTATATTCATTAGTTATTCCTCTATGAGATTTATATGAATCAACAACATCAAATGTGGGTGAGATATGCACTTCTTTTTGCAACTCCAACACATAAGCATTATAAAAAAAATTCTCTTTTACAAGAACCAATGTTCTTCATTTTTAGTTTATTATATGTTCCACATGGAAAACTTTATTTTACTAAATCAGTCAATACCAAGTTTCCTTCTTGAAAAAATTTCACTCTTCTTTTCCCATTATCTCTCTATTTGTATTGCTAGAAGCTCTCTTACAATTGTTTTTGTACTCTCCCATGGGCTTCCTTCATGTGTTCTGGGAAAGATTCTACATATGCACTCTTTTGACTTGTTCCTGGTATTTATGCCAACTAAACAACTCCTTTAAGTGACCTTATTTTGAGAATATCAAATGGAATTTTACCTATAGATCTATTTACGAAATTATTATTGAAAATTTGAATTCTATGGCACTAAATCCCACTATCCTATCATTTCATAAAATAAACATCTTAGAAATTTTCTGATACTTATATTAATAGCCCCATTTTTTCCATTAGTTTATGGATGATATGTAGAAATTAATTTCAATATAGTGTTAAATTTCCTCTAGAATGTTCCCCAAAAATGTCCAATGAAATTGCTATCCCTAGTTTGGCTTCATATTCCTAGGGAATCCATGCAATCTAACAATTTATCTATGGAAAAAATAGCTATGCTAGTGGCACCATTAGTATTTTTAGAAGGAATGAAATGTGACATTTTAGAAATCTATCAACAACAACAAATATTCATAAATACTTTTTTATTCTTCCAATATCAACAATGGCATGTGTTATAGCTAAAAAATTCCCCATAATCTTTTTTACCTAATTTTTTATGGAGTAGAGTTAAACATTTTGGTTCTGGAAAGCTTCTCATTTAATGGGCTTGGTTGGATGAGCTTCCAAGTGAGCTCCAAAGGAACTATATGAAATACTTTGAGTTTGTAACACAATAAACTAGAGAAAAATATTCATCTCCTATTCTTCCAAACATGACCATGGCATATGTGAATTTGAGCAAGGAATGATCAAATGAATTAATTTTTGGAGGATTTAATATTTTCAAAAATATTTGAAAGAGAAATTTGAAATTTATTTTGTCATATTTTCCCTTTGATATTTTATATCTATCTGATATCCTTGGACTATTGGATTTTTTCCAAAGAACATGAAGGAATTGTCTTTCTTCATGGAGACCACTTACACCCCATACATGCGTTCAAATAGTTTGCAAAGTGGTTTATTACATTAAATAACTTGATATCCATAATTAATAAATATCAAGATGAATTTTAACTTGTAATAAATATTGTGAAGGTTAAAGTTATCCTCATTATGCCTATTGGTCTTTTTCATGTTGGAATCTTACTAAAAATGGAATATATTTAGATATTTGAGGTTCCATTTCTTGCAATAATGCAATTTTCATCATCATTTATCTTTCCAATAACCACTATAACCTTTATACTTTGGATCATTTAAATAGGATGGTTGGAGGGATGGTTTCTTGAAGTATTTGTTTCATGAGAACGGAATGGACCTTCTTTATCACTAACTCATCATCTTGTTTGAACTCTATGGTCAATGACGGATGAGAAATAAGCGCTGGGAAAACTGTTGTTCCTTAGAGATATGCCCCATGATTGACAATTTTCTAAAATATTTTCTAGGCTTATTACATATGGTTAAAAGAGGTTTGTATTTAGGTGGTTAATAATTCATCACAAGTCTTCAAAATATTCACTTAAATGTGAATTTGGTCAATGATATGAATTAACTTGTTTCACATGTACTCCCCATTTCCTATATTTAATTTCCATTCTCTTCACTTATTTCTCTCAACTAAAGTGCTCATGAAAATATGGTGGCACACATGAGACAAAAACAAATGAATACACTATGATTAGTGCACAATCTTGGTTTTGTATAACCTCTCAATAAATTCAAATATAGTTAATGAAATTAAAATAAGTGAGACTATTTCAAAAGGGTATATAGGTTTATAACTCATGTAGGACTCTCTACAAGATCAAATTTAGAGTAACTAGAGTTTGGAGAAGATAAATTATTCTTTCATACATCAAATTTGTAAACTTACAAAAATGCAACCAACAAACTTACAGTGAGTTAATTACTTTCTCAAATATGGAAACTGGTTTAACAAGTATACCATGTCATTATGGATGAAATTTATTTAGTTGGTGAAGGTAGTGAAGGATTAAAATCGGTCCCTCCACATTCACTTACGATTGATGACCAATAAATGTTTTCAAATGGAAACATGATCATAGTTTAACATTTCCATTTATTTTGAGATTTTTTTCTATTGACACAAGGTAGTTTCTAATGAAATCAAGCTTACATATTTTGAGTTAAAAATTGGGCATCTCTGAGCTAAAAAATGGACCACAAATATCCATAAATATGGTTTACCTAGTGTGGAAATCTAATCTATTAGGGTTGGTATGGAGGAATTCCAACAATCATAGAAGTCAAAGAGACCTCTTGGAAGGTGAAAACCAAGGGTCAATGAAATGTATCAATATGTATATCCTATTAATGAAATGAATCTTAGGTTTCATGTAATTATTTCCTATCATTAGGGGAATTTTGAGGTCTAAAATGGGCCTCCTAAGGAAAATAATAGTAAAAATAATAAAATAAGAGATGGAATTTTAAAATAAAAGAAAAGAAAACTACATTTTTTAATTTATTTGTTGGACATCTAATCCTCCTATAGTTAGTGTGGAAGGCGAATGTTCAAAGAGAGTCCAATAGACCCTAGAATATGGAATCGTAGGGTCACTCCAATGTACTATAAATGTATATCATTGTGAATAATATTGCATCTCATGCTTATATTTCCTATCCTTGTCTTCACCATGCTTGTGTTTGAAATGGTATCAAAGAGGGCGATCTTTGGCCTTGCTCCAAGCTGATCCACTTGTTTTATGGTCTCTTTACATGTCAGTTCTGCCTTCCTTATTTTTCAGACTGCAGAACTGCAGCACTCTGACAAGCTGCATCAATTCTCTCAGTGAACGTTTAATTAGAAATGGCGTTTCTTTGAAATTTTTTCAAAACCACTTACACCTCAATCAGTTAATATTCAGTGCATGTCTCATTCTCTACGTTGTCTGTCCACCCTTGCATACCGCAATGTAATGCTTCCACCAATCGATGCAACTGACATAACGCTAGCCTCGCCACTAACATAATGATGGCCATTGACAAACGCTCTAATGCTGATAGGTGGGAAGAGGAGGAACGCTAATGGTGGGTCCCACTGAGTGTTGATGCCAATCCACTAATAATGCTCCCACAAAACCCGACTATAATATGGGAAAGGAAAGAATCTGGTACCTTTCATCTTCCTTGAACTCTCTTTCTTTCTGTTCATAAAACCTTTTTGCATTTAGTGACAGAATCATTATTTTCACAATCAGTATTGTATTATTGAAGATGTGGCTATAGAGGTGAATGTGTTATTGAAAAGGTAACTGTGTTGTTTGACTATGTTATATGAGTGTTGGCCCTCCTCCATTCTCTCTTCAGTCCTCTCCATACCACTATGTATTTGGCCCACCGTGCTTCTGCTGCGACACAACCATACACACAGTCCAACCAACACTACCTTCATTATAACACTATCTCCCACGACCAATAGTACAACCAACATTGTTATAATTTTACGAAATGGAAATTATATGAATTATACACCATATCTGTAGTATATGCTCCACATTCAGCCTTCAAAATGGCTTCTCCTTCAGTCTGAAGTGCCCCTACGCCCTATGGGTGTCTTGATATAGGCAACAATCCCCACACTCACCATTAGTGGGGTCTCATTTAACGTCATAATAATACACACAGTCATAGCTACCATGCTCCCACACTCCATTGTGGCCTCACGCTGCCTCTTGACCTCACCTCCCTCACGTTGTGCTCCTCGACATGTACGCTCCACATATCACTCCCAGTTAACACCTCTTGCGCAGCGGAATTGTGGTAATTATTCGATACCACTATCATAACTCCATCACACCGACTGTGCTTCGATACCTTTGTCCCTCGTAGCTGGTCTTTGTTCCCTCGGCTCCATGGAAATGGTATAATGCATAGATCCATGCACCATACCTCTCTCCAGACTTCTAGTCCTCCATACTTCCATACATAAAACTCGGTTATCCATACTGCCATATATTTATAATAGATAATACCACTCCCACGCTCATATAACTCCATAGTTATGAACCCCGATTTATAATATGACTCGGCCACAATTAATAATATACAAAGGAGTGAGATGAAAGGAGTTCATAGCTATTTAGAATGACCACGTTGAATTCTCCATGAGGTAATTGGCTAATGAAACAGAATGGATGAAAGTATGACATAAGACTTGCAGTCTTCCATTCCATCACCAAGAAACAAAAAGAGGAGTTTAATTATTTGTTTGATGTGCTCCTTAGTATGTACACGTGTTAGTTGAAAAATTTCAAAAAAAAACTTACCTAATAGGGCCATTTTCATTGAATGCTTTGTGGAAGGTGGTTGGGTGCTCTTCTGTTGTTGTGAAAGACTACGATGAAGAAACCATAAGCTATAATGTTATTCCAGAATATGTAAAAACATCTCAGTTTTGTGGGTACTTAAGTTTGTGTTTTGGTCCCTTAGTTTAAAATTTGTAGGCTATAATATTCAAAACACACCAAGTTCCATACAAGCACTTGTGTCATTTGCATATATCGAGGGATATTTGAAGTGTTTGAATTTTACTACAACTCATAGAATTTGGGCTTCCAATCACTTGTAAGATTTTGTGAGTATTTACATGAAAGAAAATGGGCTTTACATTTGGATACATATTTTTGCTAATTTGTTGCAATCAAAGTTGTGAAGAGTGAAGGTACCTAGTGGTTTATATGTGTGTTAAGGGCCTAATGCACTCCAAAATTAGTGGATATAAAATAATGGCATTTTAGCATTTCTTCTTTCACTATATTGGGAAAAATTCTTATGGCCATACTTGATGATGCATTAGACTTGTTAAATAACTTAATTCATTCCAATGATGATAACAGGTAAATATCAACAGGGACACTCTTTCAAATATTCAAACCTGTCTACAAAATGCACTAGACAAGATTGAATTTTTTCAACTTGAGTCAGAGCTACAACGAGATGAGCTTCAACAGAAGAGTTATCATTTTGAACCTATTTTTGTTCAGAGCATTGAGACAAACTCTCATCAGCAACAAGAAACTACTCAGATCACTGAGCCCAGTACAAGAGAAAATTTGAATGCAGAAGAAAAAATTCAGCCTGTACTTCCCAAGGAAATCATCAGACCTTGGGAAGTGTTTAGATTCAACAAGATGATGAGCTTAGTGAAAAGAGTCGCCTTCACTAAGTGGGCCCACAGGCTATTTTTGGCGCAAAGTCTATTTTTAGACTATGTTTATTTTTAGACATGTTGATCATATTCTATGAGTTGCAGGATGCTATTTGTGGATGATTGGTCAAGTTGGAAAAATATATGGACTTCTATTTTTAGACATATTGGGCGGAATCTATTTTTAGATTTCCAGTCTAAAAATAGATATGTCGAATATTATTAGCTCTTAATAATATTTGGACTCTAAACATTATCTTATTCTCTTGGAGAACTTCAGTTAAGTGCACAGATGTGGCACAGTAGCTGACAGAAGGAATTACGCTATTCCTGAGGGTTTACTGGAGCTAATGCATGAGGACTTCAGTTAGAACTCATGTGACAGAGTTTGATGGAGTTATATAAGTAGTTGGTGGAGTTGTATTTAGTTTAACTCAGTTAGACTCAGTTGAGCTAGTTGTATCTAGTCTAACTGATTGATACACTAGTGAGAGTGGTGTGAATTAATTAGTTAATTAATTCACTAAATAATAACTCATTAATCAAATGAAGAATACATCATTTAACTACAGTGCATGGACAGTTTCAGTGGAGACCAATGGAGAGATAGGTGAAAGAGCAAGTGTGACTATAGTGATGCATTGATTGCATCCAACACTCAGTGGAGATGCCAAGGAGGATTGCGCAGTGCAAGCTTGGTGAATTGGAGTTCATTCAGAGCCATTCTTCAGTAGGGATTTCACAATAGAGGCAGGCTAGTAGGCGGCATAGATCGGTGCATGGATTTGCAAGATTGGGCCTGATTAGTGTGTAGTGATTGTATTGTACTGAGAGCTTGATATGATCAGCTTTGTATGAAAATTGTTACATGATCTCTATGAGATATATTATATACAGATAGTTGGGGTTTTTAGCTTCAGGCTTTCTCGTTAAAAAACTGTGTTAATGTGTGTGAATTTTTATGGTTTCATGTGTGCATTGCAATTGATTTAATTTCCGCATGTGATGATCAATAGTGGAATAGATTTTGTATTGTGCATGAAGTTAAAATAGTGTGTGATCAGGAGAATATTGGATATATAACACATAAGTTATATAATTTCTACAGGAATAGTTTTTCCATAAAAAGAATAGAACATGTCTTGGATATGACAAGGATGTGTCCTTTCATATTCCAGACTATTCCAAGCCCATACTATTTTAGGGTGTTTGATTTCTTTATGATAGTTCACCTTCAACTGTTCTAGATCCTGCTCCTCTTCTACAACAACCACAACAAATTGATAAATGGCAACATTGTGACCAAGTTGGCCATGTGAAAGACCATTATTTTTATCTTCACCCATGCAATAATTGTGGCCAACACACTCATTATTCAAATAGATGCTTGAAAAACAAGGCTCCTGCAAGAACAAAGATTTATCTTGGATGGATCGCTTCTTGGAAATGGGCATCAACAACCAAGAAGATGTTTAGTCATATGTAAAAATTTATTCTAGACTATTAAAAGGTCTTTTAGTTGATTTTTCGCCATCATCACACCTTGTATCTGACATGGGGGGAAGTGATGGTCATCTACAAGTTTCAAAGCCTCATCAAGTGAGCATGGGCCACAACCTGCCATACCAGATTTAGAGTTGTAGCTTGAGAAATAGATGCCCATGAGCATGCCCTCGTTTGGGGGTCAATATTAAACCATCTATGTGGGGTTGATACCTCCCTCTTTAGGTTGAGCTTCTCCCTCTTCAAAGAATTGGGGACACTTCCTCTAGCATAAGACTTCAGGTTCGTTCCAGTTTTAGAAGAGTTCCAGGAATTGCATTAAGCATTCTAGAGTTAGTGGTCATCCTTAAACCATCACGGGTTGATACCTCCCTTTTTAGGTTGAGGTTATCCCTCTTTATGTAGGTTGCAGACCTCCATTTTCTAGGTTGAAGGCCTCCCTCTTCAAAGAATTAGGATTAATTACTTGGTAGGAGACCAACCGCGCGTACCGAAGAGTTTCAAGAATCGCACTAAGCATTCGGTCAAAGTATATGCAGTGATCTGATGGTTCATTATCTCCCTCGCATTACCGACACTTGATTTGTGGCTTAACACTTGTTTGGTCCATGATCTCTATTTAAAGATGATCGAAATCTGATTAGGGGCAAAATTTTTCTCAAAATTCAAAGTGCTTAGAATTGCACCAAACCAGAACGAAAGCAACCGGCTCATCACTAGAATCCAAATAACAATCTCGTTTCATCGAAAACCAAGTTCGGATGAAGAAGTTATAGTCTTTTGATCGCTGTTAAGAACAGGAAAATTAAAAAAAAAATTGCAGAACAAGTACAGGGTGATGACATGGCAGCCCCGTCAGCATGTAGGGAATATTTTTCAGTTTTTGCCCAATGTGACTATGACAAGTGTCACAACTGGATTTTCCAGGTTTGGTTTGCGAAGGTGAAATTTCCCAATGTCCTCCAAGGTTGAATTTGGGGTCATGAAATTTATGTGTTGGAATTATTTGTATTAAGGTTGGATATATATATATATATATATATATATATATATATATATATATATATATATATATATATATATATATATATATATATATATATATATATATATATATATATATATATATATATATATATATATATATATATATAAACAGTGAATTGGCATCCAGAAACAACATAACAACACCTACATTAGTGTGGAACCACATGTCATGTAGTGATGGGTCCTAGCAATACATTAGCATGAAATTCAATTTATTTAATAAATTGGAAGTGTGTCTAATTTAATTATCCCTTAATTAATTTGGACAATAAAATGTAATATTATCTCATAAACACTTATAATAGTTAACTGAGTGTGATAAAATCAATTAGCTCATGAATTTTGAGTTGAGGGTAGTTGGTGAGGCATGCTGAATGATTCTATGTGTTTGAGAGTTCAAGTTGCAGTGCATGAGTTTAATGCATGAGTAATCAATTAACTCAGTTAGGTGAGTTAGAATTCGTTGAACTAGTTGTAACTGTTTGTTGCACTAGTGAGAGATCAAGTGACTTAAATAATATTTAATTCACAATCAGTGATCTGCCATGAAACTGATGATTTACTATTAATAGCTGCATCATGTCAGTTCTAGTGAATACCCAGTTGAGACAAAGGTTAAAGGAAAGTTGACTATCAATTGTATTATTATCAAACTGTCTGGATGCAGTTAAAACACCACAAGATTTCCCATGATACTAGCGCAATTGAGGAAGGTTGAAATTCCTAAAGAATAGGGATTGCATTCATCAGGAATTGCGTGAGAAAGACAGGCTGATAATTGGCTAAGTGTTGGCTCGATTTTGTCTGAATCAGTGTGAGATAATCAAGATAGTGTAGAAGAATCTTGTGAGAAGAGTGCATTGTATTGTTTCATGATTCCTTGGTTCATTATACAATAGAGATAGAGGGGTGTTGAGCAGTAAGCTTTCCCTGGGAAAATTATCTATGTTGTGATTTTATTAGATTATTTCTTTACTTGTTGTGATTGGCGACCGTGTTTAATTTCCGCAATTGATTTGTAGAAGGACTCATTATATAGCTTTAGTACAATGCTTGATCGGATTGAATCCATTGATATACATATGTTTGTATAATTTCTACATGGTATCAGATCACAAGAAATCACTATAGTGGAGAAGAAATTGAGTTTGTGATTGAATAGAATTCGAATTTGCAAAAGTATTCTTGGTGCGATAGGCAGATCAGGATCGAAATGGCTTTCAATGGCTTGAGGTTGGAGTATGCACTCGAGGGCAGTTCCAATTATATTGCATGGAAAGACAGGACGTAGGAGGTACTAGAGGACAATGGGTTGAAAGAATTCATTGACAATGATGTTCCCAAACCCGCTATAGCAGATGCTGCAAATCTTGATGCTTAGAAAAAGAAGGTTGCAAGGGTGAGGAGGATCTTATTGGAGGGAGTATGAGACCACATTGTCTCAAGTCTCCATGGAAAAGAAACTCCATATGAAATGTTGAAGGCTTTGACAAATCTGTTTCAGAGCAGCAGTGATCATAGAAAATTGGCACTGAAGGACAAGCTTAGGAAAATTAAAATGGAGAAAGGCGACACTATTCTGATATATTTAACAAAGTTTGTCCAATGTTAGGATAATATTGGGAGCGTAAAAATTACTATCGTGGATGATGACTTGGTGAGTCTAGCTCTTTTAGGCCTTCCCAAGAGTTGTCATAGTTATCAGGACACTGTCAATGGGAGGGAGAAGCTACCATATTGGGAACAACTTTGGTTGGATTTGGTGCAAGAAGAATTCAGGCAGAATACCAGAGATGGATCTTCATCTAAGGAAAATGATGAAGAAAATTGTGCCTTGGCTGGTAAGGCAAAGAAGGGGAAGGGAAATAAATCCTATTCCAAATTTGAGACCGACGAAGAAGGCACGAAGCGTGACATGTCCAGAGTGAAGTGTTTTCACTGTCATAAGCATGGAAATTATGCCACTATTTGTCCACAAAAGAAGAAGAACAAGAAGGCTTCAGGATCTGCAGCTAGTGAGGCTTTGGCCTCACAATTTGAGTTGGAATTCTTGCTCATTGCATGCATGGTGTCAAGTGCGATGGGATCAAAGTGGTACTTGGATAGTGGTGCATCTTTCCACATGATGGGAGACAAATAAATTTTCAGTAGCTTAGAGGAGAAGGACCTCCAGATGCATATATAAATGGGTGATGAAAGGCGGTACAGTGCTACCGGGATTGGTAAAGTTACCTTCCAGAGATATTCAGTAAACCCTTCTTATTAAAATATGTAATGAATGTACCAGGCTTGAAGAAAAATTTAGTTTTAGTCGAAATGTTGGAGGATAGAGGTTATGATTCTTTTTTTAGTGAAGGGAAATCTTTCCTTCGACACAAAGCCACAGGAAAAGCCAAGAAGATTGGGATTCGTGTGAAGAATCTATATAAAATTTATGTACATGGTTGTGTAGCATTGATGGGTAAATTAGACAAAGTGGTGAGCTGGGATGAGGGTGAGTTATGGCACAAGATATTGGGCCATCTATTCCACAGAGCTTTGAAGGTCATGCAACAGATTTCTACGGTTCTTCCAAAGGGTACTCTTGCGTAGATAGACACATGCAAGGGATGTACCATGGGGAATTGTGAGAAAGCCATGCGATTTTCCCTTGAGAGGGATATTGATTTGCATGCAGATGAGGAACTGTTGGTTCCAAAGGATGAACCTCAAGATTTGGAGCAACCACAAGATGAGTATCATGGAGTGGTAGAAACCACTCAAGTAGAGACCTCCAGGAGGGGGAAATTTTGAGCCAAATGGGAAAAGGGAGTACATGTAGCTATACCTCCAGGTGTGAGGTGGGGCAATGTGAAAAATTAATACCAAGAAGAAATTTGGGTAGGATTCATTGTGATGGTGTGTCTCATGGATTAAACATGGCTACGAAGAGCCCACAATATAAAAGTAGCAGGATCGGTTAGATTGATTTAGTCAGATGTCAGGAAGACATAAATTAGAGTGACATGTGTTGGATACTGAAGCGTAGATCAGAGTTGGTAGTAGTGCAGAGTGCATGGATGCAGATGTCAGCAGCGCAGAGAGTCCAGTAGACATGTGTAGTAGCTAACATCAGTTAGAATAATTTGATGACAAATTCATTATACTGATTCAGTTGTTTGGAGGCTATTCAGTTTCAAAAGTGTTGCATACAAAAGTTTCATGTGCGAGAAACACTAGAGAAGTGTTGCATGCAAGGGTTGCATGTGCGAAAAACACTAGAGAAGTGTTGCATGCAAGAGTTGCATGTCACATGCAAGAGTTGCATGTCTCATACAAGAGCTGCATGTAAGCATGCAAGGAAATTCCAAGGTACCGGATCGGGACATATTGATTCCTTTCTTGTTGAGAGGGAGTGTTGAAATTTGCAACAAGAACTAGTGAAATTGGCATCCAGAAACAACATGACATCACCTACATTAGTGTGGGACCACAGGTCATGTAGTAATGGGTCCTAGCGATACATTTGTGTGCAATTCAATTTATTAATAAATTGGAAATGTGTCTAATTTAATTATCCCTTAATTAAAATGGACAATGAAATGTAATCTTATCTCATAATCACTTGTAATAGTTAACTGAGTGTGATAAAATTAGTTAGCTCATGAATTTCGAGTTGAGGGTAGTTGGTGAGGCATGCAAAGTGATTCTATGTGTTTTAGAGTTCAAGTTGCGGTTAAGTGCATGAGTTTAAAGCATGCGTAATCAGTTAACTCAGTTAGGTGAGTTAGATTCAGTTGAACTAGTTGTAACTGTTTGTTGCACTAGTGGGAGATCAAGTGAATTAAATCATATTTAATTCACAATTAGTGCTCTGCCATGAAACTGATGATTTACTATTAATAGCTGCATGCGTGTCAGTTCTAGTGGAGATCCAGTTGAGACAAAGGTTAAAGGGAAGTTGACTATCAGTTGTATTATTAGCAAACTACCCGAATGTAGTTAAAACACCATAAGATTTCCCATGATGCTATCGTAATTGAGGAAGGATGAAATTCCTAAAGAATAGGGATTGCATTCATTAGGAATTGCGTGAGCAAGGCAGGCCGAGGATAGGCTAAGAATTGGCTAAGTGTTGGCCTGATTTTGTCTAAATCAGTGTGATACAGTCAGGATAGTGCAACAGACTCTTGTGAGAAGAGTGCAGTGTATTTTTTCATGATTCCTTGGTTCATTATACAATAGAGATAGAGGGGTTTTGAGCCATAAGCTTTCCCCGGGAAAATTATCTGTGCTGTGGATTCATTTGATTCTTTATTTACTTGTTGTGATTGGTGATCATGTTTAATTTCCGCAATTGATTTTTAGAAGGATTCAATATCTAGCTTGAGTACATTGCTTGATCAGATTGAATCCATTGATATACATATGTTTTTATAATTTCTACAATATATATATATATATATATATATATATATATATATATATATATATATATATATATATATATATTAAACCCAAACTTATATATTATAAATTTTTCATTTAAATTTAATCCAAAGTTCTAAAGTTCGGACCGCACATTATGTAGCTTATTAAACTATGATCTGAATTAGCATTTTAAAAGTTCGCATATGGTTTAATTATTGGAGGCATTTCATATGAACCATTGTCCAAATGGTGGAGCACATTATGACATTGGATTTAAACTAAAATTTAATTCAAAGGTTTGAACTATGGACAAAACGAGTATAGAGGGGTGAGGTCGGGGCTTGACCCCACGACCTCCCCCATGCCATTCACCACCACTTACCAATGGGCCATGAACTTGTTCCTTGAAAAGGAAGTTGCCCCAAATATATTTGAAGCTTCATCAAGACTCCGACGGTGGTAAGAAAGGGGCCAACCCTCCTCCCATGTGGCCCTTCCACATGACCACACACCAGGCGAGAAACAAAACATACTTAGGGCGGGATTGATCCGCCATTATCCCCATTAATACAGGTTTAACAGTTAATTAACCCAACGCTTATATTGGCATTTTTATAGCAGATTTCTCCAGTTTCGACAGATTTGCCAAGTTTGGCGGAGCTAACTGGAGACTTCTCCAGATTTAGAAGCATAATCTAGGGGAAGATTAAATGAAGCCTACCTTGAGAAAATTTTGACCAATTTTGGCTAAGGAATAGTCATTCCTAGCAGATTGGCATGCTTTGAATTCATTGGAACAACTTGCACAGGCAGAGGAGCAAACCTACAGGTGTTTTTTTCCACTTGAAGAATTTTGAAGCGTAGGGCCACCAGGAAGGAAGGCCATGGCTAGATCAGTTGAAGGCCAAATGGAGTTAATGAATAGTAATTTTTAGATGTATTTGATGCTATAAACATATTGGTACAATTTTCAGAGGCGTTGGATCGCGTTTGAAAGTATTTTTGTCACTCTGGAAATTAAACAAGCCCATGGCCACCAGGATGGGAGGTCAAGCCTAGATCAGGAGTTGGAAACCAATTTCAGAGATTGAATAGTCATTTTTGGGGTATTTGAGTGTTATGAAGCCAATGGAATAGGTTTCAAAACCATTGGATCATTACAAGTTCTTGTAATCAAACATTTGACTATTAATACCAAGAGGGCCTACCTAGTTGAAGCAGGTCCATGGAGATGTATCCCAGGAGGGGTGAACTATGTTATCATCTATGATATTATGTGACTGCTGTGTGTTATGTTTTTTCATTTTATTAGTTTTACATGAGTTTTTAAAAGTTAATTAACTCAAAATTAGATCATCAAAGACACATAAACCCCTTTACAAGTGGTTAACTTGAGACGATCCTAATCACACAATTTTAATACTAATGAGGGAGCTAGCATAACAATAACTAGTTTTCCCATATTCAGATCAAAAGAGCATGGCGGGTCATTTTTCCGGTGACCATTTATGAGAGAAGCTTATGTAAATTTTATTTCTTTATATTAATAAATTTCCTGAAGTGGCCACGTTGGCTCAGGCTGTGGACTGTTTCCCTCTTTGCGGGTTTTAACCACATCAAATACTAGTGTACTAATTTGTGATCTGTTTGTGAGTGGTGACATTTGGTGTTTGATCTAAGGAACTTACCCTGTAAAATCCTACAAAGACTTTCAGTGATCATAGAGATAGATTATGCACTTGCAGTTTGTGCTCAGTTGAGAAAAGCAATTGTAATACATCTATATTCATCAGATTAATGCAAGGGGGCATTGGCATTTTTAGTAGTTTTCTTTCCCCAGGAATAATAATATTTGCATGTGTGTGATTTCTTATTGCATGTCTGGGATTTTTGTTCTAAATTGTGATTTACTCACTGCAGAGTAGTAGAGTAGTTTTTTGTCTTGTGATTTTGATTAAAAATTCATGATTAGTTGAAAATATACTTCATAATTTCTACATGGTATCAGAGAAACATTCACATTAAAGAAAAAAATTCGAAGTTTTTTCTCAAGAGGCTAGAATTTGGAGTTTAGTGCAGCATGATCTCTTTAGAGCTAAGTATATGGCCTTCAATGAACTAAGGATAGAGTAAGCCTTGGAATGAACCTCTAATTTTGTTGCATGGAAGGATCACATGGAGGTGGTATTGGATGACAATGGATTGCTAGAATACATCAATACAAATGTTGCAAAAACACAAGCATCAGATGCCCAAAACCTTGATCAATGGAAGAAATATGTAGCCAAGGAGAAGAGAATAATGTTGGAGGGAGTATGGGATCACAATGTATCAAATATCCATGGAAAAGAAACTTCGTTCACAATGTAAAAATATTTGATAGAATTGCTCGAGAATAGTAGTGACCACAAGAAGCTGGCACTCAAGGATAAACTTTGAAGTATCAAGATGCAAAAGAATGAAACTATTCCGCAATATCTGAACAAGTTCACACAATGTCGCGATGAACTTGGCTGGTTTGGTGTAAATGTTCTTTCGGAGCACTTGGTAATCCTAGACCTTATGGGCTTTCCCAAGAGTTGGCATAGCTATCAATATTTTGTGAACGAGAGGGAGAAACTATTAAATTGGGAACACTTATCGTCTAATTTGGTATAGGAGGAAATAAGGAAAAATACCAGAGATGGGAATTCATCCAAAGGCAAGGATGGAGAAAAAATTTCGTTGGCTAGAAATGAAAAGAAGGGATCAAAAGGGAATAAATCTCAATCCAAACTAGAATTGAGGCAAGGGGGGAAGAAGAAATATTTTTCCAAAACTAAATGCTTCCATTGTCATGAATTCGGGCACTATGCCACAAAGTTTACACACAAGAAGTAAGGAAATAATACCTCAGAAGGAGAAAAATGTGAAGCCTTAGCTTCACAATTTGATCTTGACATTAACCTAATTTCATGCATGGCCAACACTGTGATGGGGAGTGTGTGGTACTTGGACTTAGGTGCATCGTTCCACATGACAGGGTGTAGATGTTTTTTCAGTGACCTGGAAGAAAAATATTTGCAGATACATATCGAGATGGGGGATGCCAAAAGGTATAATGTGACTGAAATTGGTACAATCACCTTTCAAAGGGAGTAAAAATCCCCCCTCAGGCTCAAGGATGTCATGTTCATTTTGGGCATAAAAAAAATATTGTCTCTGTTGTAGTTTTGGAAGACCGTGGCTATGATGTGATCTTCAACAAAGGAAAATAATTCTTGAGACACATAGCCACGAGATAGGTGAATTGGATCGAGGTTCATGTGAAGAAAGTGTATAAACAACATGTGGAAGACTATGTTTCATTAAGCACAAAGGAAGAGAAGATGCAAAGTCGCGATTTCGGTGAACTCTGGCATAGAATACTTGGCCATTTGCATCATGGTGCCCTGAATATCATGCAACATATAACCACATGCCTCCCTAAAGGAGCACTTTAGCAACATGATGTGTGAAAATAATGCAATTTTGGGAATTACACAAAATCGACATTCCATGATCAAGACAAAAAAGAACATGTAGTCCTTGAAAGGATGCACTTTGATGTTTGTGGACCTTTCTCGAAAACCTCCCCTGTCAAGCACAAATATTTTTTCATTTTTATTGATGAATTCTCATGGAAGTGTTGGATATTATTCATGCAGAATAAATATGAGACATTCTCCAAGTTCGTAGAATTCAAGGCATTGATTGAGAAAGAAACCAGAAAGAAGGTGAAGGCTCTCATGAGCGATAATGGAGGTGAGTACGTGTCAAATTAATTTAAAAATTTATGTGTAAAATAAGGCATTCAACGAGAATTGGCAACACCCCATAACCCACAACAGAATGGGGTGGTTGAGAGAGAACAATAACATTGAGGGAGTAGCAAGGGAGATGTTGTATGACCAAGGCCTACCTTAAAGTTGTGGGTTGAAGCATGCAACACAATAATCTATTTGCAGAACTGGAGTCCTCATCATATTCTAGGAATGATTACACCTGAGGAGGTTTTCTCGAGGAGGAAGATGGATGTGTCACACTTTAGGATTTTTGGAGACTCTATTTATTTCCACGTCTCCAAAGAATTAAGGAAGAATCTAGAGTCAACAATATAATTGGGGGTATTTGTGGGTTACACAAAAACTCCCCAAAAATATTATGTGTATTTGACATCCCTCATAATGAAAATTGTGCAAGGGGATGTAAAACTTGATGAGGAGAAAGCCATGTCGTTCTATCTTGAGAGGGAGCTTCAGAACCCACAAAAATAGGATATTTTAGCTCCAAAGGAGGAACCTCAAGAAGTTGTGAAGCAACCAAAAATTGAGGAGCAGAGAGTGTAGGCAACCACTCAAGAAGAACCATCTAGAGAAAGTAGAAAAAGGACCAAGGAAGTTGAGAGACTTGTGCAAGATACGAGGGAGAATGTGGGTGCTCCTTCAAACCAACGTAGGAAGATGAGGTCACTATACTGGTACACTGGCTACATGTATCTAATGATTGAGGTTGTAGACGTTGAGCCATCCTCT
Organism: Pinus albicaulis; assembly: GCA_034641835.2. NCBI lineage: Eukaryota > Viridiplantae > Streptophyta > Pinopsida > Pinales > Pinaceae > Pinus > Pinus albicaulis. The sequence continues at coordinate 580,867,815 of CM076572.1, read as the reverse complement.
TTCAAGGAAGTAGTAGAGAAACCTGTATGTGTTGATGCAATGGTGGAAGAATATAAATCCATTGTAAAGAAAAATGTTTGGGAAGTGGTCCAAAGACCAGCAGATAAATCAGTTGTGGGTTCAAGATGGATCTTCAAGGTAAAGAAGGAAGTAGATGAAAGCATAGAGAATTAGAAGGCCAGATTTCTGGCCAAGGAGTACTCTCAAGTTGAAGGGATTTATTATGAGGAGACCTAGGCAAGGCGACGGGGAACTATATTTCTCTCAAGGAAAGTATGCAAATGAGATACTACAGAGGCTCTGCATGGATAGTTGCAGACCCATGGAGACACCTCTAGCGACCAATTAGAGGAAAGAGGATGACACTTTAGGAGAAGAAGTGGATGCTACCATTTATCGGAAGCTAGTGGGTTCACTGATGTATCTTTGAACACACGACTAGATATGTGCTATGCAGTCAACCAACGGAGCCAAGCTATGGTTAGGAAAACCAAATTATTTTGGAGGGAAACTAAGCATGTTATACGATACCTCAAAGGTATTGTGTAGTTTGAAATATGGTATATATGGACAAAGAGAGTGAAGTTGTGTGGCTTCACAGATGTAGATTGGGCGAGAATTCCATCAGACCGAAATAATACATTAAGTGGAATTTTCAGTGTTGGATCCACTGCGATTTACTGGTATAGTAGGAAGAAAATATTTGTGGAACTCAGGCTTCAACTCGACAAAAGCAGAATACATGGCTGCAAGTCAAGCAAAATGTGAGGTGATTTGGATGAGAAAAATACTTGTTGGATTGTTTGGTTAGATGATGGATCCAACTATGATCTACGGTGATAATCAGAGTTGCATCAAGCTATCTGAGAATCTTGTTTTTCACGATCGATCCAAGCATATAGATATATGATATCACCATTTACAGGACTGTGTGCAGAGGCAGATAATGTTGTTGCAATACATTTTGATAGAGGAAAAAGATGCTGGCATTTTGATCAAGGAATTCTCAAGAGAGAAGTTCGAGATACACAGGTGTAGGATAGGCGTGGTTGATAATCCATTTCTTGCTAAGAGGGACTATTGAAAATTATACAAGAAATTCTCAATTTTATTTTGCCTTGATTAAATTGAGAAAATTTGAATTTCCACGTCAACAAAAAACTTGGATGATGTTAACTTGTGTGACATGGCTTGTGTGACCCAGTTTACTCAGTAAATTTGAGTTGGAGGAGATAGAGTTCATTTCAACATGTGTGATTTCTAATTTGTAGAAATCAAGGTGATTTATCTCAGGTAGTTTTCAGTTAAACTAGTTCTAACTATTAGAGGAACTAATGGAAGTACCATGGGACAAATTATTGTGCCTAGAGGCACATTCTACAGGCCAGTATGACCTCGATGTGTAAGTATGTCGGAAGCAAAAATAAAAAAAAACTAAATAATGTTGGCTTCAACAATAACTTACAAAACTATATAAATAAACAATTAAAAATTCATTAAAAAATAAATTTATTAAAATATGGAGGTTTAAGAACACTAAAAAAAGATATGGTAAATAAATAAAAATATTAATAAACTAGAGGTATGGTAAATAAATAAAAACTCTTTTTATACTTACTCTCGAGGTATGGTAAATAAATAAAAATATAAATAAACTAGAGGTATGGTAAATAAATAAAACTCTTTTTTAATATTTACTCAATAAACCTCTATATTTACAAAAAAACTCAAAAAAGAGGTTTCATGTAGTTGAAGCCTATGGGCCAAATAGCATGGGAAAAATTATTATTAATACCGTGAGAAAAATACCATGGGCCAAATACCATATTTATAAAAAAGGTATGGTAAATAAATAAATATAAAAGAGGTAAGGTAAATAAATAAAGATATATCAAATAGGATTAGAAATCAACATTTAATTATATATGAAGCCTATAGCCCAAATACCATGGACCAAATTATTATTAATACCATATAAAAAAAATTTATTAACCCTAAAATTAATATTAATATCAATAATATTATTATTGTTAAATCTAATATTCATATTAATATATTATAATATTAATATTATTAAATTTAATATGTTTAGATTAATAGAGTATTAAATTTGTTATCTATATATATATATATATATATTAACTCTAGATATATATAGGAGGGAAGAACAAAGGCAAATAATAGAGATGGAAAAATAAGGGGAGTGACAAGGGAGAGATGGAGATAAACTGAAGGAGAGGGGAGAGGTGGAATGAAGAGAGAGAATTGGAGGGTGGAGAGAGAGAGAGAGAGAGAGAGAGAAAATGGGGGAGGGAGAGGGAGAGAGAGGAAGGACGAGAGGAGGAGTAGAGAGCAAGGGATAGAGAGATGGAGTTGGAGGGGGAGAGAGGGAGAGAAGAAGAAAGGCATAGAGAGTGAGACGTGGAGAGAGAGGGAGCGACAAGAGAGAGATGGAGAGAGAGTGTGTATGTTTAAGGGTGAGATAAAGAGACATAGAGGGAGTGATGGAGACAAGGGGGGAGAGAAGGAGAGAGAAGGAGAAAGGGATGGATATAGTAACATTGTTGGAGAGAGAGATAGGTCTCGATGTGTAAGTATGTCGGAAGCCAAAATAAAAAAAACTAAAGAAAATTTTAAAAATAAAATCTAAATAATGTTGGCTTAAACAATAAATTACAAAACCATATAAACTAGCCTAGATCCATCTTAGCTCCGGATCTATCAAGCGCCGAGAGGGATCAAATCTGTCGAGGTGCAAACCTCTTTTTTGAGTGCAAAACTTGAGGAAAGGTTTTCACCTAGAGAGATTTGATTCCTCTCGGTGCTTGATAGATCCAGAGCTAAGATGGATCTAGGCTAGTGGGAAATAAATAAATCAATATAAAAGAGGTATAATGAGGCATGATAAATATATAAAAACATATCAAATATCATTATAAATCAACATCTAATTATATACCAAGACTATGGGCCAAATACCATGGTAAATAAAAGAGGTATGGTAGATAAATAAAACCTATTTTTATATTTACTCCATACACCTTTTTATATTTACGGACACTCAAAAAAGATGTTTTATTTAGGTGAAGCCTATGGGCCCCATACTATGGGCCAAATTATTATTAATACCATGCCAAAAAAAATTATTAGCCCTAATATTAATATTAAAAGATTAATATTATTACTTTTATTATTGAATCTATTTTTCATATTCATATTATTATATTTAATAACTTTGGATTAATAAAATATTAAATTTTTTATATTATAATATACATTAATATATCATGATGTATATTAAATCTAGATATATATGGGAGGGAAGAATAAAGACATAGAGTGATAGAGGTTGTGAGATATGGGGAGTGAGAAGGGAGAGATGGGTATAAATTCAAGGAGAGGGGAGAGGAGGAATAAAGAGAGAGAGAGAGGGAGAGGAGTGAGAGAGGTAGAAAAGGGTAAGAGAGGAAGAGGGAGGCATAAATATGGAGGGCGGAGAGAGAAGGAGAGAGGGAGGGAGATAGTGATAGGATTGGAGGGGAGAGAGAGAGAGAGAGAGAGAGAGAGAACTTGAGAGAGAGGAGGAGAGAGGAAGGGATATAGAGATGGAGTTGGATGGGGATAGAGGAAGGGAGGAAGAAAGACATAGAAAGTGAGAAGTGGAGAGAGAGGGAGTGACAAGGGAGATATGGAGAGAGAGTTTTATATTTAGGGGTGAGATAAAGAGACAAAGAAGGAGAGATGGAGAGAAGGGGGGGAAGAAGGAGAGAGAAGGATAAAGTTAGGGATATAGAAATATAGTTTGTGTTATGAAACCAGCTCCAAAAGTAGAAGTAAAGAGATATTAATGCCTTAGAAATAGCCACTTCGAGAGGGAAACCTCTAATACATTACATAAATGAACAATTCTTGGATGATACAAATGATAAAACCTCCTTTCTATATATAGGAGTCCATGGGGCCACAATGTAATCCTAGTGGGGCCACAATGTAACCCTAGCCGACCTAACAATAATAATGTAAGGGAAAAATAATAACAATATGGGGGTTATAGGGGTGAAAAAGTAACAATAAGGGGGGCTACACTAACATAATAAGGGACTACACTATTAATATAGGGACTTAACATGCCCCTCTCCTTCAAACAAGTGTTGTCCTCAACGCTTGATTATTTCTTGATGCTTTTGTATAAAATTATCATCCTCCCATGTGGAATCTTCTATAGGAAAGTTCTTCCACTTGCTGAGATACTCTGAAGTTGATCATACTTTTCGAGTTCTTGTTTCTGTGACCGCTTCATAACTTCTTTCGATGTGATGTTGATCTTCTTGTTGTTTCATTAGATTCTGCACCAAAGTTAGGTTATCCTTTGAGAGTTGGAGAACTTGTTGTTGATGTTTGATTTGATCTTCTAATAATTTATCATCCATATTATCTATTATTTGATCCTTCAAACCATCCAAATTAGCCTCCATTTCTTCTTTTAAACCATCTATGTCATCTTCAGTTGCTCTTCGTAAGATCGAAACTTGTTGCACTTGGTACTGTAATTTTGATATCTCATACTGCAATTCTTCATCTTCATGCGTCATAGTATAGCTTTTTGAGGGCTTAATGGATATGGAATTATTTTTTTGGAGGCATTATAGAACCCAATACTGATAAAAATTCTAAAATATTCCCTTGGAATCACTTCAAACTGCTTTTTCAAGCAAACATTATGCAATTTTAAAAACCAAATACACACCGTTTTCTTAATTTTGAGGAGATCAATATTGAATTGAATTATCTCTGTGATTTTAGATATTCAATATCTGAAATGTGGCCCTGAGGTAGCCCTCTAAATCCTCTTTCGAATGCCATAAGTCTGACCTGATTTGGATTCTTCAAGGCAAAGTTATGTCCAATCTCCCACAATGACCTAATTATGGATTGGTTCAGTAAAGCGAACTTGTATGAATTTCCACGTGTCACTGTTTCCTCCTTCGCCTCTAAAATTTATAGACAGGAAACTATAGTCCGTGTACTTCTAGTCACTTTTTACAGAATTCCAATCCGATGCTCAGAGAGTTATGAAGATTTTCCCATGATCACCTCTTTACGATGAAATTCGGGAGCCTGAATAATCCCTAACTTCCACAGACCATATCTCTGAAACTGTTGTGAACCAAGATCTGAAATTTTGCGATGATGTTCCTCGGGATTGCGGCTTAGCACCCTAAAAATTTCAGCTTCTGAACCTTCACGGAAAAAAAGTTATAGTGAAAATACCATGATGACCTGTTTAGGTTAAACTTTGGAGCCTACAAAACGCCCTAGGTTCAATAGATCATATCTACGAAACTATTGCAAACCAAGTTTTGAAATTTTTTAGCAAAGTTCCTTAGGATTTAGGCTTTGTACTCTAAAAATTTCAGCTTCTAAACCTTCGTAGAAAAAAAATGTTATAGTGCAAATTCCATGATGACCTGTTTGGAGTAGAGAAACCCTAAAATCCAAAGCTCTAATACCAAATGTTATGAAACTAGCTCAAAAAAGAGAAGAAAAGAGATATCAACACCTTAGAAATAAACCACTTCGAGGGGGAAACCTCCAATACATTACATGAATGAACAATTCTTGGATGATACAAATGAAAAAACATCCTTTCTATATATAGGAGTCCGTGGGGCCACAATGTAATCCTAGTGGGGTCACAATGTAACCCTAGCCGTCCTAACAATAATAATGTAAGGGAAAAATAATAAAAATATGGGGGTTACAAGGGTACAACAATAACAATAAGGGGGGCTACACTAACATAATAAGGGACTACACTATTAATATAGGGACTTAACAATTTAAGAGAGAGAGAGAGAGAGTGATGGGGGAAGAGAGAGGATTAGAGAGAGAGAGAGAGAGAGAGGACTTGAGAGAGAGGAAGATAGTGATGGGGGAAGATATAGGATTGGAAGGAAAAGGGAGAGAGGGAGAGAGAGAGAGAGAGATGGGGGAAGAGAGAGGGAGGTAGGAGAGGAAGGGAGAGAGAGGAAGGAAGAGAGAGATGAGGTGAGAGGGAGGGAGATAGGAGGAGAGAGGGAGGGAAGAAGAAATACATAGAGAGTGAGAAGTGGAGAGACAGAGGGAGTGACAAGGGAGAAATACAATAGTGTGTGTATGTTTAGGGGTGAGATAAAGAGAAAAATAAGAAGAGATAGAGGGAATTGGGGGAGAAGGAGAGAGGGAGGGATATAGTAATAGAGTTGGAGGGTGAAAAAATTAGAGAGAGGGAGAGATAGAGAGATAGACGCGGGAGAGAAAGGGAGAGAGTGGAAGGAAGAGAGAGAGGATGTGAGAGAATGTAAATAGGGAGGAAAAGAGATATGGAGTTGGAAGGGGGAGAGAGGGAAGAAAATTTCTTGCACTAGATGCATTTATTTCAGTGTGGATGATGATTTATAATCCTATTTGATTTCTTGCACTATATGCCTTTATTTTAGTGTAGACATTGAGAGAGAGAGAGAGAGAGAGAGAGAGAGAGAGAGAGAGAGAGAGGAAAATATAGAGGAAGGTAGGAGAGAAAGGGAGAGAGAGGAAGAACAAGAGAGAGGACTTGAAAGAGAGGAGGAGAGTGATAGGGGAAGAGAGATAATTGGAGGGAAAAGAGAAAGAGGGGGAGAGAGAGAGAGAGGGAGAGAGAGGAAGGAATAGAGAGAGGAGGAGAGAGGGAGGGAGATAGAAGGAGACATGGATGGATAAAGAGATGGAGTTGGTGGGGGAGAGAGGGAGGGAAGAAGAGATACATAGAGAGTGATAAGTGGAGAGAGAGATGAATTGAAAAGGGAGAGATGGAGAGAAAGTGTGTATGTTTTTGGGTGAGATAAAGAGACAAAGAAGGAGAGATGGAGAGAAGGGACGAGAGAAGGATAGAGGGAGTGATATAGTAACAAAGTTGGAGGGTGAAGAGAGAGAGATATAGAGATGTGGGAGAAAAATGGAGAGAGAGGAAGGAAGAGGGAGGGTGTGATAGAGTGGAGAGAGGGAGGGAAAGAGAGATGTAGTTTGAGAGGGGAGAGAGGGGAGAATATTTCTTGCACTAGATGAATTGATTTCAATTTAGATGGTGATTTCTAATCCATTTTTATTGCTTGCACTAGATGCATTGATTTTAGTGTAGATGTTGATTTCTAATATGTATATATGTATATTAGATACATATTTATATGGTGGGATTCTGTATAGCTAATATGTATATATGGGGGACATTGCATGATGCTTTAGTGTGGAAAATAAGTAGTAAAAAAAATAAAAATAAAAAGAGAATAACTACTGTATAAGTTTGTGTTGCATTGTGAAGTTTGAAAAATGAATAAAAAATGATTACCTAATACTATTGTATCTAAACGAAATAAAATAGAGTGATGTGACATTTTGACATTTAAAACATAATAATTTATGAGAGCCTACTGTGCCACCCCTTGACAAATTGATTAAGTAGATATACAAAACAAAAATAATGAAAACAACCACATTAAAATATTATAGTGAAAAAAAAAACATTTTTTTACATTGCAATGTTTGAAAAATGAATAAAATATTTTTATCTGGCAATATTGCATTCAAGAAAGGATAAAATAAATTTATGTCACAATTTAGCATTTAAAACAATATCTTTTAGGTCTCATTGGGATACTAAGAAATGAATGAAGGAACATATGAATATCAGGTAATATTATAATAAACACAAATTAAATAACTTTCAGGTTATGAATAGATAATTTAATATGAATTTATAAATGCACCAAACATCATATATTAATGTGAGATAACACAAACCTTATAATAAAAGTGTTTTAGCATGTAACTCACACTTGTCTTTTAAATATGGGTGATCATATTTAATTATTGAATTGTTGGTCATGATGTCTAAATAGCTACTCTTTACAAGAAAAAATATATTCCTATCATTTAGGTCGTCCTTGAGGCCTAGCCAGTTTTAGAGATTCTCTACAAGAAATTAGCTTTCTAGATTGATGTGTGAATGATATATTTTCACAAATGAGTGATTGTGTGTCCAAGATAGTTTTACTATTTTGAGACTAAGCTCATTTTATTTATGTGTGACATTATTTAATTAATATGGAGCTATCGATATTTTTGTGTGTGCAAAAATCTCTCCTCTCCCATTTTAACATGGTAAGAAAAAAAAAACTTAACATGGTATTAAAAATAAATGGAGAGTACAGAAGATTTGTTGAGTGTGGGTTGCTGCTATGGTTTGCAGTAGTTAAAAAAAAAAAAAAAAACCGGTGTTAAAAAAAAGGAGAGTAGATATGTTTGATGAGTGTATTTTGTTGTTATGATTTGGAATAGTGTATTACCTATGGTTTGTCAATGAAAAAATATATTTGATACTTGTAATCTGAAGAGAAGGGAGACATCGATGGAAAAAAGTAATGACCTTCAAATTGAGAAGATGAGTTAATATCATAAGGAACAGTCACCATGTAAATGAGCTACCACATTGTGAAGAAGTGGGATTTTCCACTAATTATTAAGAAAGAGGAACAACCATAATCCCAATGAGAAGTCGATCTAGGTTAAAAATGGAGCTGATATGCAAGAGAAGTTCGTTGAAAGAAAATAGGAGGTAGCCCTAATTGTTATGTTACTGTGTTGATGTAGAGGTGGAGGACTGCAGGATGAATTTGTTCTCACAAGACTTTAATCCCACTGCAGAGTATCCGAAACTAGATAACGATGAGTGCAAAGAGCTCATCAGAGAGGTGTCTTATAAGGGAACCATCAACACAAATTTATGGCAAATTGACCAGTTGTTCCCCTTGATGCATATTGTCAGATCTCAACCATGGAAAGATGGAGACTTTATAGCTGCATGGTGAAAGCCAAAATTGCTCAACAATTGCACATCCTTACAACCCCTAAGTTCATTGGAACATTGTTTGTGTGCTTTTTGTTTAATGATAAGTTTTGTATGGAAAGTGGAGTTAAAATATATGTATTTGATTGGTACAATTCGCTACTCTAACAAATGACAAGTGAATCATGGATATCCAAGATGGAAACTGAACAAATATTCCAAAGTTGTAGATGAGTATGTTAAGTTAGGAAGCAATGGTGTGCTTGAGAATTTATGGATATCTATCTTGGTGTGTCCAAGATGAGATTCATAGAGATCCAAGATGTTGAAGAAGTGAATATGCCCAAGATGTGAATAATTGCAAAGAACGAGGAAGACGAAGTTGGAGACAAATATGCTCATGATGTGAGCAATCACAAAGGGGAATGATGACATTCTTGTCATGTGTGTCTTAAATATTTTGTTGATGTATTTAGTGTTGCAATGTTTTGTAATGTAAACATCATTCTTCAGTGTTTATAGTGAGAAGTGTTGTAGTCAGATATGAATTCTAACTACATGATTTGCTCAATAAATTGTTTGTCAAGTGGTGCACTATAATTCCTTATTGGAATTTTCATAGAAAATTCAAGATTGAAATGGATGCATCCCATATCCAGACTACTTACCTAGATAATTGACGAGTATCACGGATGACACCCATCTATTTTAGTAGATGGAATTAGGTCCATAGGGTGGTCATCTACTTAGTTTTCATCGTCAAATTGATGTTAAGCTTTAGAGTGCAACATGGTCCTAGTTGATCTGAGGTATCACTGGTACAATTATTTTTTATATAGTGCCAATGATAGTTATTTATGTGAAAGGAAGAGCATGGAAAATTTTTGAGGAGGTATCGAGTTGCATCATTATCACTTGAGAAACTAATATTAGTTGTAGGATGAATTTTTTTGTAGTGGAATGGTGGGATTGTAGCAGGAAGAAAAAATAAGTACTATATACCATAGGGATAATTTTCGATTTTGGTCCAAAGAAAATACGGGATGATGCATGTGAAAGCATGATGAAAAACATAGATATTGGTTGGAGAGGAAACATAAGAGATTGAGTGATTGTGGACAAATGGAGGTAGAAGTTTGAATGGTGTGTTGAGTAAAACTGGTTCATGGTCATGTTGTACAATAATTAACACATTAAATTGTAGAAAGTATATATGTCATTCTTTTTTATGTATTGGTCCTTAAAATGTTTGATGTACTAGGTAACTCCATGATTTGTAGTATATATGTACCCACATCTATGTAACATTAAAAGGGCATATTATTTTAAGATCTAGACATGCATGCATATCCCTTAATCATGCATCCTTGATATTGACTTGATAGATTAATTAGTTTAGTTCAATAGGCTCTATTAGGGAGTTCTTTAACACTCTAAATATTGGGCCATGTCTTGGTTGAATACACTTGAGTAGACAATATTGGTTGTAGAATCTAAAAAGTGAAATTTTACATTCAGGGAGAGTTCATCAAAGAGTTGAATGAACCATGTACATGAAGAGACATTCTAGTAGAGCAGTTGATGCAATAGTTAGGTACCTATGAGTTTTAGTAGATGGTTGTTTCTTTATATGGACATCAACAATTTAGTGATGTGTGCAGATTCAAAGTACAAAGTGAAAGTGTCGGGTTGGATGAGAGGTTGACTTTGCTAATTAGGGGGTTCTTCATTGTGTAGAGAAATAGATGCAAATGAAAACTTCAAATAATCAAGATTAAGACAAATAGTCATTAAGGAGGAGTGTTAGAGTATGTAACTCCCACTTGCATTAATATGTGTGATCGTATTTAATTAATGAATTATTAGTCATTTTTTAGAGATCTAGTCTCTACGAGAATATGTATGTTCTTCTTATTTGGAAGTTTGTTTAGGAATAATTGGTTTGAGAGATTATCTCCAACTAGTTAGCTTCCTAGAATGGTTAAGATGTTTTCTAAACTAAGTGATTATATGTCCAAAATGTTTCCTAATATAACATAAAGCTCATTTTATTTATATATGTCACATTATTTGATTAATATAAATCTCTCAATATTTGTTTTAATAATATCTACTCTCCCATCATAACAAAATAGAAATTTTACCATTTTATGAACATTTTTAAAATGTTATAATAGTCTTATTCCTATGGATAAAAAATATTTTTTTTTATGAACATGCCCCTTTTCAAAGGTGGATATTGTAACACGACTAAACATCACATTTGAAGTATCATCGTAAAACTATTACTCGTTGAATATCTTAATATTTTTTCATTTTTTTATGGAAATGTTGGCATTCCCATGGTTGTTCGAGAGGTTTTTCGCAATACATTTGATGACCTATTTTAGAAAAAATTGTCCTCGGTAGTTTCCTCTTTCTTGCATAGCACTTCCTTACTCTTTCATAGCATTTTTGTCACTTCTCCTCTACAAATAATATGTGAGTTCCATGCCCCTTTTATGTAATGATTGACATGCGTTCCATTAAATATGATCAAAATTACTAAACATGTCGTCAAACATTTTCCCTCTCACATTTCTCCTTCTAATAACGTTAATAAAAATAAATTTATTTTACATAAATATTATTAATTAAATGGATACTTCCTAAATCTTTTTAGTCGAAGTTACCTTATTTGTGTTTGAGTTGTACAACTTTAAAGTTCAATGAAAATTCACTCGGAGTTCTATTCTTATTTCCATTAAGCAACCAGTCAATCATCAATTCAAGCAAAGGTACTAGTTTGAGCTATCCATCAGTCCATCAACTCAACATCAACTCATTCAATCAAGGAAAGGTACCAGAGGTTCTCTATCAATCCAATCAATCCAATCAGTCCATCCTGCCAAAAGGATGAATATTTCTACTGATAGGCATTCTTAGTTCCATCAAGAAACCAATCACCTATCAAATCAAGTGCCAAAGGTTACAATTTTAGCTCATCAAGCAAGCAAGGGGGCATACTCTCAATAAATGAATCATTCATACTCTGCTAACTGAATCAAGCAAGGAGGAATACTATCCATCAATCAATCCTTCATTCAAGAAGGTAAGTTCTCATTCTTACACATTTAGACTAACACACAAATCAAACTAGTATACTGAGAAACTACTACCCATCTAATCATCCTTCCCATCTATCCTAGCCAACAAAAAAATCAGCACTTAATTTTGAAACTAAAATCTGATATTAAATTTGACATATTAAAAGATTTGAATATATATATATATATATATATATATATATATATATATATATATATATATATATATATATATATATATTAAAGAATTAAATATATATATATATATATATATATATATATTAAAGAATTAAATATTCTTTACTATATATGTTTCTTTTATATATTATTGAAATATTATACTTTTATTATAAGTATTTATGAACATCGTGAAGATAAAAACTAACTAATCGAATGTTGGTTTATTTCAAAAACACTTTGCGATGAAAGATTATGTCACATTTGCGATACTAAGAAGGTTCAGGATGAAAAGAACTTAATCTTGGATTGTCCAACTCTTACTCACATCCATTTACATTTCTAAAATATTTTTCACACTGCAAGCCTCCTTGAATTGGTGTGTTAGCCAAAATATGGTCTAGGAACACTCCTCTCCCTTCTTTCTAATTATAGAAATAAGATATTAAAGAATCTCAAATATCCCTTACTTTATTAATGTTAAAGTTATTGAGCTTAGTGAATCTTAATCGTCATCATCAACATAATATGTATATATATATATTAAAAATTAATATATATTTAACTTTTATATTTATTGAGAATTGACACATCTAATATAAATGTTTATAAATTTATATAGCTTAATTGTGTAAGATATAAATAAAAAGTTAACACACATATTTAAAAATAATAAATAACAACAAAATTTAATGATTAAAATATTTTTCAATTTATATATATTTAACCTTTATATTTTATTCAATTATTACGCTTTTATATATATATATATATATATATATATTCCAAAATAATGAATTAAAATGAAATTTAAAAATTTAAAGATTAAAATATGTTTTTAGTTTATATATGTTTTTTTTATATATTTTGTTTTTAAATTTTATAGAAATATTAAGCTTCTATTATAATTTTTTATAAATACATAATTAAAAATGAAAAATATCATTTAAAAAAAAAGTAGTATTCTATGAAAATTAAAAACATGAATACTAGCATCATTCTAATATTAATTTAAATTGCATTGGTCTTTATCAAGTTTGAAATTTAGAGACAACATTGTGTTTATGAAAAAATTGTTTTTTTTCTTAAGTAAATAGGTTTTAGCTTTAGGGTATTTTTGTTTCTTTTATTTTTATTTAATTTTATTACTAATCTGTTTGAAAATTTTGTGATTTCATGAATGAATTTGAAACAACTTTTCATGAAATTATTTTCTTTTTATGTTTGGATTGAGATTTGAGAACCTGGTTAAATCAATTCACTCAATAATGAAATTCCATGAACTCAAATTAAAGAATGGAAATAACATTTTTCAAGTCCATATAGTAGTTATACAATCATATAATATTAAAGTGGCTATAGATAATCAACCAAATAATAATTAATGAAAAGTTACCTAAAATTTAGAGTTGAGGTATTCCTCAATCCTACCTTTCTTCCCTTTCTTTTTCTTTACCTTTGTCCACCGAGTTGGTGAGAGATATACTAACATATGTAGATTTATTTTATAGAGCTTAGAGTCATAGATCATACATACTATTTATTTAAGCTTACTCATTATTTTGTGCACTCCCTTCATTCCCCTTGTGAAGGGTCCTTGTATATTACAACCCCAATGGAGGAATCTCCATACGTTGAGTAGCCTCTTGATTCTCCTCGGAAGAGAGAGTTTCCTAATTGATATTTCTTACATCAAATCTTTTAGCTTTATCTAAATCTAACCTTTGTTTTAAATCCTCTTGCTTCATATTTGAATCACGGGGATAAGATTACATGATATATTTATAAAAATTGGATTTTGTTTTGAGTCCCTTCTTTGTTATAAGGGAAGAGTGGACCTATGGAAAAGTATCTTGGAGATGCCTTTTGTTGGCATATCTAACATTAGAAAGTTGTTTTCTCATAATTGAAATTTTTTTCCCCTTGTACTTTTTCCATTTAAGGACCATTTAACCAAAATCCCTTCATTGAATTCTACTTCATAAAAAATGCAAGTATATTAACTAATTAAATATACCTTCTTTCTCTCAATATCTATTTTTATAGATTCACCCAACTTTGTGAAACTTTGAAAATGGAATGGTATATTAAGCATTCAAATCCATATGGGATTTGTATTTTCTCTCAATATCTATTTTTATAGATTCACCCAAATTTGTGAAACTTTTAAAATGGAATGGTATATTAAGCAATCAAATCCATAGTTACAAAGAATAAATTATGGGAAATATTATAAAAACCATTTTGTCAAAAAGAGTTCAAGGCTTTTGTAGAACCATGGTATTTTCTTTAATACTTTTTGAAATGCGTTATTGAGTTTCCACTTTCCCTCAATAGCTCCACATAATATTTCACTTAGAATGAGAGTTGAATCTCTATGAATATTGTAATTAGAAAGAAAATGTTGATCCCATACCTGATTACCTTCATATAGAAGTCATTATGATGGCATGGAAATACCTAATTTGTTTTGACTTGGTTTTTCAGATATCCAACAAATGTAGTCAATTCTACTAGAAAGGCAATGCAATTCTCTTTGTGTGTTCTAAGAAAATATATAAATTTCCCTAATATCCTCTATAAAACTTAAGCTTGTGAAATGGTGTTCAAAATGTCCCACTGGTAGAAGGGTCCTTATTATTAGCACCTAAAACTACTAGAGCATTGGATTTAGGATCTATGCATAAACCCACCTAACATTGTTGAATGATACTCATCAACTCAAATTTTATCAATTCATAGATAAGGGCTATGAAAAGTAATAATTTCCCCAATGCAGAGTGAAAATTACCCCTTCACATCCATTATTTCCCTTCCCATGCCTCCTTATGGAGTTGAGAAAAGATTAAATCTTGAATTAGGAAGGTAGAAGCTGAGCACTCTTCCTTCCTTCTCGGTAAGGATCATATTTATCAAAGGGTAGAGATCACCATCTAAATTTATGGGCACATAAACACTAACCTTCCCTTATCATCAATTACTCCTAATTCAAAGAGTCATTATTATTATGACTTTGAGATCACCATTTCATAATTCATCATTTTTTCCAAGGTAATAAACAAGGTTCATACTCCACTAAGATCATGAAAAAAATTATCCCATGACATTCCCAAGGTTGATCAAGAGGCAATTCATGATCCATCCCATAACTTATCTTTGCTTAAGAATGGATTTTCCCTTGCCATTTTCCTCCTACATTGGTAGAAGAGGGCTTCTTCCTCTCCTGCCCATCTTCATCAATTCTCTTCTACAATACATTATGATATGCATTGCCTATAAATTGTTGGGTGTGGATCCTAATTATCTTCTTTATTTATATGTATCACAAAGTTGGACTCCTGTTCTTAACGAGGCGGCAACGCTGCCTGCCTTTGAACGCTGCTTGGGGGGTCCACGGGGGGTGGGGGGGCGACTACGACTTTATGGAGCCCCCCCTGGTAGGGGTTTTCGGGGGTGCTGCCCCTGAAGCTAAAAACATATGTAAAATTGCCTTGTAAAATATTGTAATTTCTAGTCAATCTGGGCCGTGCATTAGGCAGATGATATGACGGTAGAAGTTATGTTTAATTTAGGGTTTTTTTCCCTAGAAGGAAACCCCTCGTTTTGTATGAGGGTATTGTATTGTGGCCGTGCGTTGTATGTGTATTATGAGCGAGAACCGGAAACGGGGACTGTGAGAGAGAACATAGGATATTACAGTGGATCTGATGTAGGTTGTGTCTCTTCATTTTGTTGGATAATAGAAAGAAAGGACTGGCTGTTCGGGGTGGACGTAACCCAAATTGGGTGAATCATGTATATATGTGTCTCTCTTGTTTTATATGTTTTATGTGTTTGTGTTTCCGCATATGTTTTATGTGTTCCATTGCTCTATAATATATAATTTTCTAACATAAATTTACATTTATATCATATTATTATTTGATCATAAAAATTAGGTTTCCTCTCAGATTTTTAGGATTAAATAGTTAAACATATTTTTTCTTTATATGTTTATTAATTATAATAAAAAAATACAAATCATATGATAAAAATCTTTCCTTCTAAAACTTTCAAGTAAGTTAAAAAATAATCAGACATATTGCTAATTCATTAAATACTCCTTCCTTTAGTTAATTTATCTTATTTTTCCCTTTTACCCTTTAAAAAAACATAAAGAAACGTCCTTAAATAATAATTACTAATAACAAACCAAATTCACTGTATAAATTTCCCACTCCCATCAAATAACCAAGAAACACAATTTTCTTTGAATCGACCATTAAAAATTCACTTCTCATATTATTCTGGCTCAAATCAATTTGGACCTTCAACCTATATTATGAAATTTGGTACCAGAAAAGTCAATTTTACTATAATGACAAATGCCATTAGTTATAAAGAGAAAAAAAAAGGAAATATATCACAGTGAAACCATTAAGTCCGAATTACTTAGATGTAGAACTTTATATGAGCTTTTTTAGATTTATTAAATTAATAAATGAAATTTGCTTTAAGAAAAGTCAATTTTACTGTAATAACATGTGATATTGAAAAAAGAAAATAAATCATTTTTGAAACCACTTAATAACCTGTGACATTAATTAGAAAGAGAAGGAAAAAACAAAATTAAAACCACTTAAGTCTGAATTACTTATATGTAAAATTTATATTAACATTTTTAGATTTATTAAATTAATAAAAATATAATATATAAATATTTATAAAATATAGAAATTTATATATTATATAAAATATCTATAAAGATTTGTATAACCAAATAACATGTCAAAATTTTGAATTAGATAAACTTTGACAGATGAAGTAATATGATAAGATATAAGATATTAATAGATTTTTGGCTTATGTGATCCATCAATAAACTATGAAGAAATCTTTCGGTAATAATCAATTAACGATATTAATAAAAATAAAATAAATTTCTATATATAATTAAACTATTAAATTGACCTAAATAATTTTTATTTATAATTAAACTATTAATTTCAATATTCAAACTAGCTGTTACGATTTTTTAATTAAATAATTAAATTAATAGAATTTATTTATTTATTTTATTTTATTTTATTTATTTATTTATATTTATTTTTGTTTTATTTTATTTTATTTTTATTTATTTATTTTTTTAAGATAAAATTACAATATAATAATATATAATTATAATAAAATAATATTTGTATTTTGAATAATCAATTAACGATATTAATAAAAATAAAATTAATTTTTTTTTATATATAATTAAACTATTAAATTGACCTAAATAATTTTTATGTATAATTAAACTATTAATTTTAATATTCAAACAAGCCATTACGATTAAATTAATAGAACTATTTTTTATTTTTATTTTTATATTATTATTTATTTGTTTATTTATTTTATTATTATTATTATTATTTTTATAAATAGATTTACAATAAAATAATATAATATTATAATAAAATAATATTTGTATTTTGAATAATCAATTAACGATATTAATAAAAATAAAATAATTTTTATTTATAATTAAACTATTAAATTGACCTAAATAATTTTTTATATATAATTAAACTATTAATTTCAATATTCAAACTAGCTCGATTTTTAAATTAAATTATTAAATTAATAGAACTAACCGTTATGGATTTCATAGTCAAATTAGCTGTTATTCTAAAGGTTTTCTTTGCCTTTCCTACATCTATTTAAACTCAACGATTGATCTGATCTCTCACCTAGTCCTGATGATGAACCACACTGGTTGGTTCGAAACTCTTGGACTTTGTTCATGATAATGTGATTATTACCGAAAGATTTCTTCATAGTTTATAAGATATAAGATGTAATAGTTTTAATGCAATAGAGTGGTGTTCTATGCTTTTGAAAAGAAATTTTGATCGAGGAAGGATAATATTTATTATTAATATATGAATATGGAATTTTTTAAATTTATTAAATTAATAAATGAAATTTGCTTAAAAAATTAATTTTACTGTAATAACTTGTGACATTAATTACAAAGAGAAGAAAAAAAGAAAATAAATAATTTTAAAATCACTTAAGTCAGAATTACTTAGATGTGAAATTTATATTAATTTTTTTAGATTTATTAAATTAATAAAAATATAATATATAAATATTTATGTTGTAAAGCGTTTTTATTTGAAAATAACTTTCCTAAACTGCCATGCGTACCATTGTGCACTATTGATTTTGATGTTAGATGATTGAAATAGTATCTATTTTAGGATTAAATACTGTTATTTTTAATCAGTTACAGAAGAAAACAGTCATAGTCCTGATGATGAACCACACTGGTTGGTTCGAAACACGTCGACCACGTTCTTTTGCATATGATTATTACCGAAAAAATTTCTACTAATTTAAGAAAACAGTTTTAGAAAAAAAATTGGTAAAGAAGTATGGAACTCCGTGTCTGTTTTCAGACATTGAGCTCATTTTATTCTTCGGTGGCTGTGAATTTGTTGCCAAGAGAAATTGCATTACTGATTAATTTACTCACTTTCTG
Source organism: Pinus albicaulis (assembly GCA_034641835.2). Classification (NCBI taxonomy): domain Eukaryota; kingdom Viridiplantae; phylum Streptophyta; class Pinopsida; order Pinales; family Pinaceae; genus Pinus; species Pinus albicaulis. Next base: position 580,849,184 of record CM076572.1, on the reverse strand, counting down.
CACGCGGGGCGTGACCATGGCCTTAGCCCTCCCTCTCGCAAGCTGAAAACCGTCTAGATAGGAGTCCTCGTTGGTGAGGGCTGCGCTTATCCATGTTTCCACGTTGCTCATCTGAGCCTTGAACGTGTTATGCCTCAAGTGCTTTAACTCTGCCAGAGATTGATGAAACTGGCTCGTGGTGTCCCCAAAATCCTCAATACAATCCTTAAGGGCCGCCTTTTCTATTTTATTCATCATGGCTCTTCTTGTTTTCAAGCCTGTGGCCCAGATAGAAACATTGTGGGAATTAACGAGGTTCACTGTCATGGCTGCCTTCACATCACATGATAACGGTATTTTCACTTTGGAAGAAGATATTAAAAGGGTTGAAATTGAACCATGATTGGTTGAATGGAAATTCTTTGGATTGTCACATTTCATTTCACTGATTGTGAGATGAAATGAGAGAAAATGGCAGTAGCAGCAAGGTGAGGCGACAATGTGGGGTTTTCGTTTTATTCTGTGAGGCGAGATTGTGAGGTTTTTGTTTTATTCCATGATGAGTGCAGGTGAGAAGAGCAAGTTTAAAACATGGGGTTTAAGGATTTGAGTTTAGTTTTTCTCTGTTTTATAAGTTTTAATAAAGCATGGCCATATTTTATACGTCTCTGCTTTCCTATTTTATATTTTATGTGTTTTTTTTTCTTGGTTTAGGTATTGTAATCTTTCACGATTTGGGAGTTTGTTTTGATTAGTGGCAACTTGTTTTTCTTCGTTTAGAAAAATAAAGTGATTTTCATTTTGAATAAGTGAAAGGAAGGGATGATGATGTGTAGAGAATAGACACTGAGGATTTGATCCATGGGAAACGATCGAAAAGGAGTAGGCATCACTATGACTGTTGGATCAAACAATGATTCTAAAACTTGAAGGTTGAACTCTACGATTTAAAAGTCAACTTAAAACTTTAAATGGGTGATCACCATTGAAGAGGTAGGGATATGAGATCATGTAGGTAACCACTATTCACTCTATACTTCAAATCACCCTATCCCCTTCCAATCTCTAACACTAAGTTCCCATCATGCAAAATCATTAAGAGGAGATAATGTTTGGATGCTAACGTAATAATATGTGTAGGAGGCTCCTATAAAAACCATCATAACCAACATCTAGAATTCTTAGACCACAACGAAATTACAAACAACGTTTTAATGTTCTTACCATACATTCATGCTTTAAGGTGAACCACTATATGATCTATTCTAAAGGTTGAATTCCCATGATGCTGGTCGTTGATACTTAAATCTCGTTTTTATTTCTAGGAATCTAAATTATCTTGAGAAATCTTGGAGCAAATTATTGGAACTACCAATTTCAGAAGTTTCCACATGTAAAATATATTTGCACAAGTTAACTGTAATAAATAAACATTCAACTCCTCACATCATTCATTTTTCAACCCAAAGTAAGTCTTTTTATTTCAATTCTATTTCAAGTCTATTACACACTATTTATGTAGGCTACAATTTCTTATCTAGAATAAATTAATTTATAATTGATGGAAATAATTTTTTCTTGGAATTAATTCCCGGAAAGGAACTCTGAAATAATCAAGCAAGTAGGTCTTTAGAATCTCTCTACTATTACAGTTATTGTTTCGTGGGAAAGGACGAAAGTATTGGGAGTATATTTATTATTATTACTATTAGTTGGCTTATTTTTTAATAGTTAAATGAAATCATTTTATCAAAGAGGAGATTAATCCTCATATTTTGATATTTTAGAATTTTAATTTTCAAATTTGAAAATAAAAATAATTAAACTTTTAAATTAGTATTTAGGTAAACATTATTTCACAATATTATTAGAAAAATGCTTCATATTAAGTACAGTGTCTATTTTAATTTAGATCAGATGTTACTTTTTTTGAATAAATGACCCAATGCTACATTTTTATTGACTTATTTATAGTTTACACAATATAATATTATTAGTCCCTGCCTTCGGCTATCGCAGGGATTATAGTGTTCGATTGGAAGTTGACTATTGACTTATTTATAGTTTACACAATATAATATTATTAGTCCCTGCCTTCGGCTATCGCAGGGATTATAGTGTTCGATTGGAAGTTGATTAGCATTAATTTAGGATGAATCGCCTATATATTCAATGATTTAACCAAAGTTTTAATAAAAATATCTTATCAATCGAAATTTTATCCAAATTTTTTGTTTGAACTCCTTATTGCAAGCGAGAATGCATGATTTCATTATTTTTACCAAAACTTACGATAACCAACAAGGAAATGAGTTTAAAACATTTATATACGTGAACTAATGCTAACTTTCACTATAACTTTAATCTGAAACATTTAATGTGCCATCCTTTATATATAAAAATTAACTTTCAGGCATTCACCTACGCAGCCTGTCGATTCCCTGCCACCTCATTACTTAACCCAACACCTGCCGCCTCAACACCTGCGTCCTCGGCATATCTTCACTTCATGTGGTAGCCTCAACAAATCTTCACTTCATGTGGTAGCTTTACCCAACTGCTGAAACTCTCCTATTAGTAAACGAGACATGCAAGCACAGGCATCATAACCATTCTACTACAATTGAGGTGAGGTGCCCATACTAGGAGAGCTCCATCTTTATTATACTTGCTTACATGTGAATAATGTGATGCAATATGATTATTTTCTTAAGTTTTATTAAGAAAGGTATATTATTATGATGCAATAATGTGAATTGACATGGTATATTATTATGTTGTTATTAATAGAGTTGTGACTATAAAAGGCATTGACATGGTATATTATTATGTTGTTATTAATAGAGTTGTGACTATAAAAGGCATTCCTTATGAGCTTGAACGAGAGTTTGAGAGTTGAATGTTGTTTTTACTATTTTTAATTTAGTTAAATGTTGTTTTTACTATTTTTAATTTTTTTATTATTTTATTAGTATTAGTGTTTTAAGTTTTTTTTTTTTAATTTGCAATTTTTGGATTATTAAATATTTATTAAAATTGGAAACCAATTTTGTAGTTTTTGTGGTTTTGTTTATGGAATAATTTCACAGTTTGTCATTGTTTCGTTATTTTTTAATTATTTTTATTATTTTTGTTATGATTTTAGTAATTTTATTATTTTTTTTTTTACTATTTTTATTTTTAATTTGATATAATTATTTTAAATTATTATTTTTTATTTATATTATCAATGTTTAATAATAATTTATTCTCTTAATGTTTACCTTCATGAATTGTTGGTTATGTTGTATGTATTGATTGTAGCATTTTTCCAGTATATATATTGAATTTTGGATCAGCACAATCATTAATTTCTTGATGATGAATTACACTGAGTAGTTCAAAATGCATCGTCCTTTTAAATGATAATATGATTTTCCAGAATATTTTTGTAAACATATATTGATAATAGAAGTTTACACTCTCATATAGATATATTCTTTTGTTTATGTTATGAGTTTTTTTAAGAAGATATGGATCATGATTTCTAGTAGCAAAATTTTGAACACTCGATTCATATTTCTTTGAATCAATTTGAATCTAAACCTCCTGATGTTTTCAATTCCCCAACTCTTGTAAATCATGAGAAACCTCTTATTTCAGAGGAGGAACCTATTATTACTTTTGTTCCTTATCCTCCTCTTTTTCCAATCCCGATGTGGGTGCCTCCTTTCGGTGATTGTAAAGTTGGGAAATATGAAAATTGAATTCCTAATCCATATTCTCATCCTTCTTTTATTTTTCATGATTCACATTCAATGGACAATATTTCTTGGACATTCTCCTCATCAAAAATAGAGATGGATCCATTGGACATAAAGTGTTCAAAAATAAGGCACGCACTTATAATTACCTCCACGCAAATTCACACCACCATTCTGCCCAGAAAATGGGGGTGCTCATGACTCTTTTCACACGAGCTTTCAAGATTTCTGATGACAATCACATGGAAGAAGAAATTGAATATTTAAGAAAGGCATTCATAAATATGGGATATAAAAACAAAGACATCATCAAAGCCATACAAAGAGCCAGATATGGTATTAAAATAAATCCTCCTAATGATTCCCTTAATGCAAAAGCATACCTACCTTACATTGAGGGAGTCACTGACAAATTATCCAAATTTCTCGCCAAGAAAGATATAGGAACCTCCTTTAAGCCGCTAATGACAATCAAAAAAAGAATGAAATATGTCAAAGACATCCCTGACCCCCTCCAACAAAAGGGTGTGTACAAAATAAGTTTCTCCTGTGGCAAATGTTATATTGGAGAAACAAGAAGGTCTTTCAAAATCAGGCTTAAAGAGAATGATGCCGACATAAAAAATGGGAGAACCTGAACCTCAGCTTTGGCTAATCACTCCAATAAGACCTGTCACCATATCTGCCTAGAATATGCCAGGGTAATTGCCAATGAAAAACATTATTTCAAAAGAAAAATTCGTGAGGCTCTGGAAATCATTAAACACCCCAAAAACCTCAACAGGGACGGTGGTTTTGAAGTTAGCAAAAATTGGGTCCCCTTATTTCCACACTCTTAAAATCTCTTTTTCTCACCCTTCCACTTCCCCCCCTACCCCCTCCTCTTACCCTAGGTCAACCCCGAGCCCCTCCACTCTGCGCTTTTCCCCTTCTTATCCCTTGAATTTTGCATCGAGCCTTCTTTCTCCCCATTCTCCTCCTCCTCTCTGTGCATTAATAACCCCTATGGATACCTCGTGTTGCCCCTCCATCTCACCTTGCTTCCTACTACACCTTCACTTTGTAAAAAAACCCCTACTTTGACCACCTTAAGGTTATTCTATAATAAATCTCCTAAAATCAACCCGCATATTAAGCCTACAATATTTATCTAATTTAATAATTAGAATTAAAATATATTACGAATTATCTTATTTGAATATAAGAATGAGAATATACGACTTTATTATTAGTATTAATTATCTAATATTATTAGTAATAGTCAACTATTCCTAATTAATATTATTATTATTATTATTAATAATTGTAATAATAGTAATATTTTAATATTAATCATCATTTATAAATAATAATCTTTGGAATATAATAATCATCATTAATCTATATTATTAATCAACTTTTTAGTTCATTAATTTTAATATCTATCATAAATTATACATTAAAATATGTTCAAACATTATCGTTCTTAACCATAATTACATTCTATTAAAAAAATTTCCTATAATAAATCAATTAATTAATGAATGGCCTCAATATTAATTAATTAATCATAATTAATAATAAATTAAAAATATAAAATATTTTTACATTATATAAACTATATATTAATCTTTTTGATTCAATAGTATTTACTGGTCTTCTCATGCTTTCTCCTCATCCCTCCTTTTCGATCCATCTTATATTTATTGCATCAATCCTCCTCTCTTCTTGACAGGTTTTTTCCTGATGATGGGTCTTGCTTTAGACCCGAAACGTAGACGTAAAAATGGATACTGTGGAGATTCTAAATTCCCCAACTCAAAACTCACACCACATAAATCTTCAAACTGATATTAGGTAATGCTTGGATGTTGATTTTTTAGATATAAATACGATGATGATGATGATGATTAATGTCCACAAAGACCGATATGGTATATTGTACCTTAAGAAAGTAGTTAATTGAGATTATTTAATTTTTTGTTTTTTATATCAAAAAGGAGGGAAAGAAGCATTCTGAGGTCACTACCACAATGAGTTCTCTAAATTTGCATGTTACAATCAACATAAGTAAGAATGATAATTAATTGTGGCTTAATTTTATTAATTTCAAATCTCTTTGAAGATGAGTAGTCGTAAGTATGATTAGAAGAATATGAGAGGAATTTTAAGTAAATATGTTTAGTTTTTATAATAAAAAAAATCAAAAAAGTATTTTTTATACTCGCATTTTTTATTTATTATAAACTTGTATCTCACATTTTAGATATTCAAAATTTCTTATGTATTATGGGTTTTATGGGTTATGTTAAAACTATCTATGAAAACTAAGACAACACATAATCACATTGTTGTAATATTATATTATATATACAAATAATTGAAACACCAATACATTTGTCGTATTAAAAGAATTAGAGTTTAAAAATAGTAACATTATATTGGAAAGAGCAGGAAAAACACTCTTGGAGGAAGAAATGTGCACGCTATGCTGCTTGAGCTACCCTCCTGCTACGCTCTTCATTGCCTGGGCCTTCTACCATCGTCATGGCCCCTCCAAAGTCGGCTCTGAGAGGGGTTCCTCCCCCTGAATTTTTCCTCTGGCTCAGCATCCTCCAGATAAGTTTTCATTAGCCTTTTCTACTCTCATCTCTTCATTGGGACCTCCCTAAGCTCATCCAATGGTCTCTAAATTTGTAAAAAATACTAAAGACATCCCAAAAATAGTTTTACCCCCTTCTTTGCCTCATCGAGCAGCGCTCTCATTATCAGAAAGAGGTCTTGTGGGTCATTTTACTGCCCTTTGGCCTTATCCAAAAATGGTGCAAAATGGGTTGAGAGGAACTAGTCACACTCAACCCATGGGAAAATATCCATCAGATTTTGCGGGCGAGGTTTTTTCACCTTCCACTTAGAAACCAAAGAGGATAGAGATATGATATTTAGGAATGGACCATACTTCATGGATACAAGGGGTCTCTATTTGAATAGGTGTGCGCTCGGATTTGATTCTGAACTAGATGTCACAAGTACATTTCCATCCTAGGTCTGCCTTCCTCATATTCCCCTTTATTGTTCATGAGTTGACTCAGTTAAAGAAATAGGAAATGGAGTGGGAAAATAGATAGATAGAATTGAGCCTAAGGAAAATAGGCATGGATGCGCAAGGATCTGTGTCGAAATATATTTAGGCAAAGGACTTCCTGAAGCGGTAAAGATCAAGGTGAATAGCTAGACACATTCAACAACTGGACTACGAACATATCCCTTTCAAATTTAAGTTATGTCATGATTATGGTCATTTTGCTAATAGATGTCCAAAAAAAGAAGAAACAAAAGTAATATAATTCCAAGAAACAAGATGTGAAACAGTGAAAAAAAAAGGAACCTGGAAATAAACCTTTAGCTCCTTCATCTTCTACTTTACTCCCCTCGAGCACTCCCCTTCCTCACTCATCCAGCCCCCTCTTTGCCTCCAACCCCTTCAAACCTCGCGACTTTCCTCCAGACCCCCTCTAGCTTCCTTTGTCACTCTCGTTGATGATCCCTCTTCATCCCCCCCTCCTCCCCACTCAGTCCCTCCCCTCTTCCTCCTACCCCTTCCCTAAACCCCTCCATCCCTCTCACCCCCACTCCCCCTTACTTTGATATAATACTTACGAGAAATAAATCTAAATAATCCCTCTCATTCTCAAATATCCAAAAAAAACAAGGAATAAAGTCAAATAAGGAACTTATGGATGAAGTAGCGGAAAAGGAAATGGCCTTGGGGACTCAATAACCAATGGACTCCTTCCTTCAGAAATTTTCATGAAATAAGGATAAAATTTAGCAACCCACCCGAGGAAAGGTCCCTCTGCATCAAACCAAAGAAATTAATGAATTTGGTCTTCTGGAATTATAGAGGCCTGGGACATATTTCTAAATTTAATGCAGAAAAAGACCTCATAACAATGGAAAAATTTAACATATTAATGATCTAGGATACCAAAATCAGTGAGAAAGAAATGGAAAAAATTATTTTTAAACTAAGGACCTATGATGGCTCAACTCTTCAGGCGACTGGGGAATCGAGAGGAATGTTTACAATGTGGAGGATGGATAAATGGGAATTGCAGAATCAGCAAAAATAATTACACTGGATCAAAAAAAAATTAATAAATAAAGCTTTAGATACACAAATATGTTTGTTTAATCTAAATGCCCCAACCCACTACAAAGACAAAGAGACCTACTGGAAATCCCTCAAAGAGAACCTTCTACTAAGCCAAAGTAAGAGGCTTATCATGGGAGGAGACTTAAATTTAGTTCTGAATGTTGATGATAAATTATGGGGAACTTTTCATGTTTATCCATCTCGAGATTCCCTCGAATACATTATAGAGTGTCCCAATTTAATGGATATTCCCCCAAATAATGGGAAATACACTTGGAACAATAAGAGAATAGGGAATGGTAATATAAAAGAGAGGTTGGATCATATTTTAATACAGGACAACATCATAAGAGAATAAAACTTTGTCTTTGTTATCCTCCTGTATTCTACAGAGTTCACTAGGTGGCTATGGATCTTCTACAAGTAGCTAAATACAGCATTCTTGGCCTATCAGCTACCTTTAGAAATCTCACTACCTTCATTATCCTTATAAATCCTTTTTTACTATATTTCATCTTTGCCTTCTCAAAATGCCTTCCTTCTCTTAAGCGAATTATCATGGGCTTATTTCTCTCATTTTCACCCTTCTTGCCTATCACCATTTTTCATTCTCCCGTTTTCCCCACTAAAAACCCCCATTAACTTCCTCCCCTCACAGTTCTACCTCATATGCACTAAAACAATGTAAAAAACAAGTTTCTCACATTGTTTTAAGTTTAAATATTAACCTTTCGGGACCTTTGATATTTTATTTTAAACCCTGTTTGGAATATATTAAAGCCCGACCTTTATGTTTATTTACCTGACCTTTACAAAATTAAAGCCCCGCCTTAATGTTTTTTAAGCCCTACACCTTTTCTAAAAACCATCCATAAACCCTATTTTTAATTTATAAATCAAGCACGTTCGCTTGTTTTATTAATCTCGGGCCCCTCTTTACACTAAAGCTCTTGCCCCATTCAGAATCGGCCATCTTTCCCTGGGCCCCACTCCCTTTTGTTTTACCCACCACTCCCAAAGCTTGCGACCACTGTTGATTTCATCCCACGAGATCTAACGGTTGACTGCGCTCATCACAAATATAGTGGCGTGGGGGATAAACAAACCTCGACCATGCGAAATAGGCGGTATTCGCCTGGGTCCCATCTGCCATGCATCGAGTGTTGTATGGAATCTCATGCCTTCGCCCAAAACCGTTACCACCTCCTTGACCATGAGAAAACTTCCCTCTCCACTCCCGAAAATTGCTTCCTCCCTTCGCGCCAAAACTTTCTACTGCCTTCCAATTCAAATTATCCAAAGCCTTACGGCTCTGAAATGAAACCCCGACCCTCCATTAATGCCTCTGCAATGCTCCAAATCCCAAATAAATGCAGAAAAAGCGTTGCACGCAGGTTTTAAAAGCTCACAGTTTGTTTTATGTGCAGGTTTAATGGCGAAAGTGCATAAAATGCATTTCAATGGTCCAAAATCATCTAAATAAATCTCTGGGTGATGATCCAGAAGTTTATTTTAATTTAAAGGGATCAGAGGCAAAATTCAAGCTTCATCACCAATGAATCATGATCCTCGATGGTTATTAAAACCCTCCAGCAACAGAACAACGCCCCCTCCCTGCGCAAAAAAACATAGATAGAAGGCACAGTGAGAAGAAAATACAGTCAAAGGACTGTGACAAAGCAGTGAAGATTAAAGGGCTAATCACAGATCAAAAGACAAATCATGAGGGTTAGCCAAAAAGTATAAATTAAAGATGATGAAGATAGAGGAAAGGATTAAAGGCTTAAAGGTTAAAACATAGGTTGAAAAGGTTAATCAAAAATATTAATAAACAAACAAAGATAAAGGCAGAATCAAAGGAAAAAACAGTGAGGCAGACATATAAAATATAAATCCAAAGTTTAAAGGCCTAACCAGATTTTAAGGATAAAACAGAGGCAGATCTACCCAGAAACAAATTCGAAGGATCAAATCCAAACATTTACTTATTCAAAACGATATTTTACTTCCCTTTTGTTTTACCCACCACTCCCAAAGCTTGCGACCACTGTTGATTTCGTCCCACGAGATCTAACGGTTGACTGCGCTCATCGCAAATATAGTGGCGCGGGGGATAAACAAACCTCGACCATGCGAAATAGGTGGTATTCGCCTGGGTCCCATCTGCCATGCATCGAGTGTTGTATGGAATCTCATGCCTTCGCCCAAAATTGTTACCACCTCCTCGACCATGAGAAAACTTCCCTCTCCGCTCCCGAAAATTGCTTCCTCCCTTCGCGCCAAAACTTTCTACTGCCTTCCAATTCAAATTATCCAAAGCCTTACGGCTCTGAAATGAAACCTCGACCCTCCATTAATGCCTCTGCAATGCTCCAAATCCCAAATAAATGCAGAAAAAGCATTGCACGCAGGTTTTAAAAGCTCACAGTTTTTTTTATGTGTAGGTTTAATGGTGAAAGTGCATAAAATGCATTCCAATGGTCCAAAAACATTTAAATGAATCTTTGGGTGATGATCTAGAAGTTTATTTTAATTTGAAGGGACCAGAGGTGAAATTCAAAGCTTCATCACCGATGAATCATGATCGTCGATGGTTATTAAAACCCTCCAGTAGCAGAACAATGCCCCCTCCCTACGCAGAAAACACAGACAAAAGGCACAGTGAGAAGAAAAGACAGTCAAAGGACTGTGACAAAGCAATGAATATTAAATGGCTAATCACATATCAAAATACAAATCATGAGGGTTAGCCAAAAAGTAGAAATTAAATATGATGAAGGCAGAGGAAAGGATTAAAGGCTTAAAGGTTAAAATAGAGGTTGAAAAGGTTAATAAAAAATATTAATAAACAAATAGAGATAAAGGGAGAATCAAAGGAAAAAAAAATGAGGCAGACAGATAAAAGATAAATCCAAAGTTTAAAGGCCTAACCAGATTTTAAGGATAAAATAGAGGCAGATCTACCCAGAAACAAATTCGAAGGATCAAATCCAAACATTTACTTATTCAAAACGATATTTTACCACCTACAGCATGTTTTCTTTCAATAAAACATCAACAGTTATTACAAACAGTCAGAGATATTTTTCATCTACCCAGCAGTTGTTGTAAAGTTATTAAAAAATCCTTAAAGTCAAAAATTTCCCAAAATTAGCTCAGAAGTTAAGTTAAGAGTTATTATTTCAGAAAAACACTCTCATATATTTTTGCCTTGGGCCTTGCATGGTCACAAAGGTCAAAAATACATTAACTCTGTAATAAATGACATCTGAAACCCTAGCTTGAGATAACCTCCTCATTCGGAAAATAAACACTGCATGTAAGCTTCATTTTTAGTGTTGGTTAGTTGGTGGTTATTTGACTTATTTCTGTTGCTGAGCTAGTTGAGGATTGCAAGGCTGGATTTGAGAAAGCTCTGAGTTGCAAAGAGCTATTGTACTGGAGTAATGTAACTGTTTTGATCAACAGTAATACAGGCACATTCGCGGGATTCTTGAGTTATGTTAATGGTGAAGTTTTCCTTCTTTTTCATTGTTTTTCTTCTGTTTTCAATTCTGTCCATATTTATCTGATAAAAGAACAGAAATTTTAGAGTAGGATATGTTGTCTTGGCACCCTATTTCTGTTTGCCTTCTTTATCTTAATTTTTTCCTCTGCAAGGTCTGATTGGATAATTCTTAATTTCTCTCCAGTTCCATCTAGCTTGTTGTCTTGAAGATGATTCAATAGAGCCAAGCCAAAGAATTCTATGGTAAGCCCTGTCCTTTGGTGTAGTTGAAATATTGTTTTTCAGGCCTTTCTTTGAAGTATACTTAGTAGAGTCTAAACCAAGGAAGTCTATGGTATGCCCTGTCCTCTGCTCTACCTCAAAATGTTGCTTTGAAGGTATTTTGAGTGTTTAGTTAAAGAAGATAGGTTTAGCTTGCTTTTTAGCTACTCTCACTGTTATCTTAAATGTTTTCTTTGTCTGAAAGTAATTCTAGGATTGATGGATTGTTGTCTTAAAGTTTTGCTTATTAAATTCTGGCCAAAGAAGTCTATGGTATGCCCTGTCCTTTGGTTTGCCTCAAAATGTTACCTAAAAGGCTTTTCTTGTTGAAGTAGAGCTAGAAGATTCTTAACTAACTATAGTTTTACTACCTTCACAACTTATTGTTATTTCATATTACAACTAATCTAAGAGATCCACTTGATATAGTTAGCTTGCCTTATGAAAACCCTTGCAGAGTTGATGAACAATTAAATCCTTTTATGACTCCATAGCCCAATGGATTAATGTTTTCTCATGGTCTATCTATTCAACTGAAATACTCCCTCAATTAATCACACCATTTATTTGTCAACCTACCAATTAATAAGCCAAAACAAACAAGTCCTTAGAACTTTATAACTAGCCTAATATAATTAAACAAGAGCATAGAGACATATCATCTATAAACAATTACATAGAGATGTCCCTCTCTGAATCCAGGAAGGCTAGGTCCCAGGATTCCAAAGTGGTTCTGATGTGGCCCCTGCAGTGTTTGTTCTTTCCAATCTTGCAAATCACAGGGAGCCAACATAGTGGCAACCGTACTGGGGAATACTGAGTAATAAACAGCTTGAATTCACTCAAAACTTAGAAAACCTCATTTTTAACTTAGATGAATCAAGTGTTAGCCAAGAGTGGTATCTGATTGTTGATGGTGGACTGTAACAATCAGCCTCAATCAAGTGAAAACCATCCACCTAGCGAGTCCACAACTCTCAATAAACCTAAAGACTCCACTGGTAAAAGACTTCAGACTGGTTATAAAGATGTAGTGATCCCTTTTTCTGACTGATTAACAAAATGAAAAATCAAGTAAGTACTAGATGCCTTCCTACATATTGTGTTTCACAATTAAGAGAGCATTACAAACAGGTTGCAACTAGAAACAAGGAAGAATGTCTGAAAGGATCATTCAGGGAAGAAATAGATGATATAAACCCTTTTTCAGGTCCAAAATTTCTCCCCTTGAGCCATATTGAAAACACAGAACCTGAAATAGAGGAGGAGTTAACACATTTTGATTTTCTACCTTTATGCTTCAATTCATTTCATACTGCAAAAAGGAAACTAGAGCACATTATAATTGATAATCACAGGAGAAAAAAAACTCTCACTTATCAGATGATAAAATCATAGATGACAAAGAATATGTCTTAGAGAAAGAGAATCAGCCCTGGAATCATTTGGAATATCAAGCAGCAGAGAAGATCATAGAAGCTGAAACAAATGATAATCATCTGCCCTTTTGTGTGAGGCTCAAGAATACATTCAGCCTCATTATCGTTCACAAAAGAAATAAAACCATTGTGTTTCAATCCTAGGAAAAGAAGAAGCTATTGGCCATAAACACCCTCCTTCTAATCCCAACTACCAAAGATCATAAAATAGACTTATAGATCAACATATGGTAGATAAATCTACTGATCTAGTGTGCATATTAGATAACATTCCTTCTATGAATAAGCTACCCAAGTATGATCAATATGGTGATGATTATGTTCTCCAGACTCAAGCTAACACTACAGAAAATTAGAGGCTAGTTTGTGGGACAAAGACAGTCATTTTCAGCAGCTCAATTATACTGATCAAAAAACATAGATTAGTTATGAGAGTGAAGAAGAAAGTGCATAAATTTTGGGATAAAGGGAAGGATCTTTACCTCTTTTTGTTGTGCTTCATTTCAGTTCATCAAAGACAACCTTAAAACAATAAGAAATCAACAGTATTTGGGTATTTTTATTAACAACAAAGAATACCTTCAGCCCTGTGACCAGCCTTCACAAGAGAAAGATGGAAACTGTGGTTCTATCCAAAGAAAACATAAAATTCCTCCTCCTTTAACAGAGGAAGAAATCAATCAGATTCTAAACGTGCAGCCAGCCTCCAAACTTTTATGTAAAGAAAATATTTGTGTTTTCTCTCTTGTTGATTTATATATTGCAGCCTTGCTTCATAAAGAAACAGAGGAAAATATTGATACTAAGGTTGTACTATTTTCTCAAGAGGACCTACTACCAGGAAATGCCCCTAATGATGTCTTTCAGATAGAATTTAGTTCATTCAATCAAGACATATCAGGATTACTTAGAGAAAACATAGCAGAATTTTCTGAGGCTACCAAGACAGATGATCATGAAGAAAGGGAGGAGGTTCTCACTCAAAATAATCCAAAGAATAACAAGGTGTAGCAAGGAATAATCCTGGATGCAGCTGATTATTCAAATCCTTAGAACCAGGAATTATTCCAAGATTCTTTTGCTAGTTTATTAGAGACATTTGAAAAGGGAGTAAAATATGCTAGGAGCAGTTTGTTGCAAAATGTAAAGAAGATCTTGAGCACTTTTGTTCAAAAGAAAGTGAGATGGGAGTGGCTTTTTTTTCTTTTCAGCGTACCCAAAGGGCTGAAAAAAAATTAATCATGTATTCATTTGCTTGATTGGTTGCATTGGAGAAAAGAGTTCACCTAGTGTATATATAATCTCCAAGTTAGACTAGGATAGGTAAGTGTGAAAATAAGCTCAGTACTATGAGCATCTTCTTAGTTTTAAGTTTTTCATTATGTATAACTTTGCTGGAACAAAATCTCAGAAAAATTGATACAAAAACATAAAAACAAAGAACAAAAATAAAAAAGAGGGAAGATAAAAGAAAAGGTAAAGCCCCAAACCAAAAAAGAATATCTCTGAAAGAGTGCAAGTCCAAATGCCACTACTTTTGAAGAAGAAGTCTTGTTCAGTCATGTAGCCTAATCATGATTGAAAAAAATTTGAATTTCTGCTAATAGGTTAGTGAATGAAGATCTGCCAAACTATTTAAACTTTGCTTGTCAGTAGATTAGACTAGGAAACGATATTGGTTCCAATGCTCAAATTTGAACCAATAAAGGAAGAGAGGGATGCATGAAAAATTCCATATTATAGCCCTCAGATTTTAGTTTTACTTATTGTAAATAAAATCTATGTGCAAATTTTCTAAAATGCCACAACTCATGATAAATCAATCTGCTTAATCTTGATTTCACCATGTTTTCAATTTCTTGTTTTTAGACTAGAGAATGAAAATCTGTCAAACTGTTTAACCTTGACAGATAAGTAGATTAGGTAGAGAATAAAAGAACTCATCAGTATAATCTGAGCCTTTGGATGATATAAGTGTATAAGTAGATAGTTTCCTGATTTCAAAATAAAATGATGTCAAAGGTTGGCTAATCTAAATGCACCCAAATGAAAAAAAATGTTAGAAAAATATGATGGGTAGGTAGAATTGATTTGAAGCAATCATGTTTTCCAGATTTTGAAGATCACAGCTTCAAAAGAACAGTAGCAATCAGCAAATTTAAGAAGAGAAATGCTGCCAAAGCACAAAAAGAAGCACTAGTCTACTTATTCCAGAGATTTGATCTCTGAGATTCTTAACACCTCCTAAAGGAGCTACCCTCCCCAGCTGGAGCCACTGTTATCCTCCTGTATTCTACAGAGTTCACTAGGTGACTATGGATCTTCTACAAGCAGCTAAAGATAGCATTCTTGGCCTATCAGCTATCTTTAGAAATCTCATTGCCTTCATTATCCTTATAAATCATTTTTTACTATATTTCATCTCTGCCTTCTCAAAATACCTTCCTACTCTTAAGAGACTTATCATGGGCTTATTTCTCTCATTTTCACCCTTCTTGTCTATCACCATTTTTCATTCTCCCATTTTCCCCACTAAAAACCCCCCATTAACTTCCTCCCCTCACTGTTCTACCTCATATGCACTAAAACAATGTAAAAAACAAGTTTTTCACATTGTTTTAAGCTTAAATATTAACCTTTCGGGACCTTTGATATTTTATTTTAAACCCTTTTTGGAATATATTAAAGCCTGAACTTTAATTTTATTTACCTGACCCTTACAAAATTAAACCCTCGCCTTAATGTTTTTTAAGCCCTCCACCTTTGCTAAAAACCCTTCATAAACCCTCTTTTTACTTTATAAATCAGGCGCATTCGCTTGTTTCATTAATCTCGGGCCTCGCTTTACACTAAACCTCGCACCCCATTCAGACTCCACCATCTGTCCCTAGACCCCACTCCCATTTGTTTTACCCGCTGCTCCAAAATCTTGCGACCACTATTGTTTTCGTCCCACGAGATCTAACGGTTGACTGCACTCATCCCAAATATAGTGGCGCGGGGGATAAACAAACCCCGACCATGAAAAATGGGCGGTATTTGCTTAGGTCCCATCCGCCACACGTCAAGTGTTGTATGGAATGGCATGCCTCCGCCAAAAATCGTTACCATCTCCTTGACCATGCGAAAATCGCCCTCTCTGCTCCCGAAAAAAGATTCCTCCCTTCACACCAAAAATTTCTACCGCCTTCCTATTCAAATTATCCAAAGCCCTACGGCTCTGAGATGAAACCCCAACCCTCCATTAACACCTCTACTATGCTCCAAAGCCCAAATAAATGTAGAAAAAACCCTCCACGCAGGTTTTAAAAGCTCACAGTTTGTTTTATGTGTAGGTTTAATGGCGAAAGTGCATAAAATGCATTCCAATGGTCCAAAAACATTTAAATGAATCTTTGGGTGATGATCTAGAAGTTTATTTTAATTTGAAGGGACCAGAGGTGAAATTCAAAGCTTCATCACCGATGAATCATGATCGTCGATGGTTATTAAAACCCTCCAGTAGCAGAACAATGCCCCCTCCCTACGCAGAAAACACAGACAGAAGGCACAGTGAGAAGAAAAGACAGTCAAAGGATTGTGACAAAGCAATGAATATTAAATGGCTAATCACATATCAAAAGACAAATCATGAGGGTTAGCCAAAAAGTAGAAATTAAATATGATGAAGGCAGAGGAAAGGATTAAAGGTTTAAAGGTTAAAACAGAGGTTGAAAAGGTTAATAAAAAATATTAATAAACAAATAGAGATAAAGGGAGAATCAAAGGAAAAAAAAATGAGGCAGACAGATAAAAGATAAATCCAAAGTTTAAAGGCCTAACCAGATTTTAAGGATAAAACAGAGGCAGATCTACCCAGAAACAAATTCGAAGGATCAAATCCAAACATTTACTTCTTCAAAATCATATTTTGCCACCTACATCATGTTTTCTTTCAATAAAACATCAACAGTTATTACAAACATTCGGAGATATTTTTCATCTACCCAACAGTTATTGTAAAGTTATTGAAAAAGCCTTAAAGTCAAAAATTTCCCAAAATTAGCTCAGAAGTTAAGTTAGGAGTTATTATTTTAGAAAAAAACTCTCAGATATTTTTTCCTTGGGCCTTGCATGGTCACAAAGGTAAAAAATACATCAACTCTATAATAAATTACATCTGAAACCCTAGCTTGAGATCACCTCCTCATTCTGCAGATAAATACTACATGTAAGATTCATTTTTAGCGTTGGTTAGTTGGTGGTTATTTGACTGATTTCTGTTGCTGAGCTAGTTGAGGATTGCAACGCTGGATTCGAGAAAGCTTTGAGTTGAAGAGAGCTATTGTACTGGAGTAATGTAACTGTTTTGATCATCAGTAGTAAAATCACGTTCACAGGATTCTTGAGCTATGTTAATGGTGAAGTTTTCCTTCTTTGTCATTTTTTTTCTTCTGTTTTCCATTCTATCCATATTTCTTTGATAAAAGAGCAGAAATTTTAGAGGAGGATATGTTGTCTTGGCACCATATTTTTTTCTGCCTTCTTTATCTTAATGTTTTGCTCTGCAAGGTCTGATTGGAGAATTCTTAATTGCTCTCCAGTTCCATCTAGCTTCTTGTCTTGAAGATGATTTAATAGAGTCAAGCCAAAGAAGTCTGTGGTAAGCCTTGTCCTTTGGTGTAGATTGAAATATTGTTTTTCGGGCCTTTCTTTGAATTATACTTAGTAGATTATAAACCAGGGAAGTCTGTGGTATGCCTTGTCCTCTATTCTACCTCAAAATTTTTCTTTGAAGGTCTTTTGAGTGTTTAGTTAAAGAAGATAGGTTTAGCTTGCTCTTTAGCTGCTCTCATTATTATCTTAAATGTTTTCTTTGTTTGAAAGTAATTCTAGGATTGTTGGATTTTTGTCTTAAAGGTTTGCTTATTAAAGTCTAGCCAAAGAAGTCTATGGTATGCCATGTCCTTTGGTTTGCCTCAAATAGTTACCTAAAAGGATTTTCTTGTTGAAGTAGAGCTAGAAGATTCTTAACTGACTATAGTTTTACTGCCTTCACAACTTACTGTTATTTCATATTACAACTAATCTAAGAGATCCACTTGATATAGTTAGCTTTCCCTATGAAAACCCTTGCAGATTTGATGAACAATTAAATCCTTTTATGACTCCATAGCCCAATAGATTAATGTTTTCTCATGGTATATCTTTATAGCTGAAATACTCCCTTAATTAATCACACCATTGATCTGTCAACCTACCAAATAATCAGACAAAACAAACAAGTCCTTAGAACTTTATAACTATCATGATATCATTAAACAAGAGCATAGAGACATATCATCTATAAACAATTACATAGAGATATCCCTCTCTGAATCCAGGAAGGCTAGGTCCTAATATTCCAAAGTGGTTCTAAGGTGGCCCCTGCAGTGTTTGTTCTTTCCAATCTTGCAAATCGTAGGGAGCCAACACTATTATCCAAAATAATCCCATATGCAGCCTCTGACCATAAACTAGTGGCTATTACTCTTGGATCAATCAAAAACTTGGGACCTCTCCCAATTCGATATAATAATTTATGGAACAGAAATGAAGACATAAACCAACTAATAACAGTAGCATGGAAGCAAAAAATCATGGGTTCGCCAAGCTATGTTTGGGAAACAAAGTTAAAAAGTGTCAAGAATAAGCTAAAAATATGGGCAAACAACATTACAAAGAACCATGGGAAAAAAAGGTTGAATTTTCGAGAGAAATGGAAAAGGTTCAGAAGAAGATAGAAGGCAGGGAGGACACAAAAGAGAATCTACTGAAGGATAAAGAACTCCACTAGGAAATATGCATGAATAATATGAAAGAGGAGGAATATTTGAGGCTCAAATCTAGACATTTATGGATTCAGGTCAGGGATAAAAAACTCACCTTCTTCCACAACACTAAAAAGATGAGAAGAATAATAAATCATATAGATAAAATAAAAGGTGAAGGATATTTTCAGATCAAGGGCAAGGCGATCTTAAAACTAAAGTGTATAAACACTTCAAAACCTACTATCGGTTGAACCAGAAAACCCAAGAAATGAAGGAATCACCAAGCACATTCCAAAGAAAATAAATGATGAATAAATGTAGAACTTTTGAAATAATTTGAAGAAAATGAGGCCATGGATGTTGTATGCGATCTTTAGCCTCATAAATCTCCTGGGCCGGGTGGATTTTCTATAGCTTTCTACTATTCCTTTTGGTCCATTATTAAAAAATATCTATTAAGAATGATCATATACGCCCTCCGGAAAAATAAGTTGGGAGGATATACAAATTTGACTTTCCTAGCTCTCATCCCAAATCAAGCAAGACCATCAACTTTAAATTGATTTTGGCCCATCTCACTATGCAATTCATCTTACAAAATCATCGCCAAGATTCTTGCAAATCGCATCAAGCCACTTCTTCCAAATTTAATATTAGAAAATCAGGGGGGTTGTTCACAACAGGAAGATCGTGGACAACATTATGATCATTCAAGAGGAAATGCACACAATTATATTATAAAAGGAGAAGGGCTACATTCTAAAAATTGACATGGAAAATGCCTTTGATAGTGTTAATATGTCTTTCCTAGCAGAGGCCTTAAACAAATTTGGTTTCCCCACATATTCATAGAAATTATAAAGGCATGTGTTATTGGTCCGTGGATAGCTACACTCATCAATGGAAGGCCCTATGATTATTTTCAAAGCTCTCGGGGATTGAGACAAGGTTTTTTTTTTTCTTCCTTACTTTATAGATTGGTGGTTGAATCATTGAGTATAAATCTTGAGTTTTAGAGAAGAAATTGTACTCTAATGGGTCTCTTGTTCTGCGATGGTATCCAGAGTATAAACCACACATTATTCGCAGACGGCGCTCTTTTAATGGGAGGTGCATCCTATACTATTGCTTGAAGATTTCAAAATTTTCTTGACATTTTCATGGAGGCTTCATGTTGTTTGCTCAACAAAAAAAAATGTAGAATTTATGGATAGAACACTCCACCCCACACCCTCCAAATAATATCACAAATCCTTGATATTCCTCTCCAATATCAATGGAATGATTTCCTCTATTTGGGCCTGCCAGAATCAAAAGAAAATATAAAATCAGAAATACGAAACATCTATATAGAGAAAATGAAAAACAAATACAATATTGGGGAATGATTTGGTTTAATATATCTGAAAGAGTCACACTAATCAAATCAATCCTTGCAGTGCTCCCCCTCAACCAATTTTCTACTACCCTTGCTCTCGAAAGTGTGCATAAGAAATTGGAATTAATCATTTGAAGTTTTCTATGGCAAGGAGGAAAATTCGAGACAAAAAAATGCAGCGTCATAAAATGGGAACAAGTTACAACTCCCTATGAGAAAGGAGGACTCTTAATCAGGCTTTCAGGATTGATGAACTTGGCCTTTGGAGAAACAATAGTATGGTGATTCATCACTGGATACAACTGTTGGTGGAAGCAGATTCTGGAATCCAAATACCTAAATTCTTATTGACTCTCCCTTCTTTCAGAGATATTTCCAATAAGGCCCAACACGTAAACTTGGAGACTCATAAAAAATGCACTGCCTCTCATCGAGGAGAATATCTCAAGGCTGCCAGGTGATGGTCGAAATACAAACATTTGGAATGATAGCATAATGGGAATTCCTCCACTATGCAATTTCCAAAAATTCCAAATAATAAGGGGATGGATGAATTCAAAAAGGTTATGTACTCTATAATCAATATCACAATGGGATCAGGAAGACAGAACATGGGAAAATTGGAGGAAGCTATATCTCTATCAGGACCTTAACCATAACTCAGGTTTGGTCATTTCCCTCCTTAAAGGAGAAGCACCTATCAGACAAGGAGACCAAGAATCTTTCATTTGGACCCCATCTGGAGGGGACTACTCAGTGAAATCAAGATATATAAAATTGCAAGATCAATAAGGGCGTATTGATTGGTCTCCATGGAAATCAGTGTGGAAAATAGAAAGCCTCCAAAAAATTAAAGTTTTTATACGGACACTGTTAAATGGGAAAATTATCACATCCAAAAACCTCGGGAAAAAAGGATATATTGGGCCTTCGTGATGTCATATGTGCATAAACGCTGAAGAAAACATCCAACACCTCTTTCTTGAATGTAATTTTACAAGTTACTGTTGGAATCTCCTTGTGAGCCCATTGGAAACAGAAGTGAATATATCTCTTCCCATCGTTAAATTATATGTAGCATGGAAAAATAGGT
The DNA here is from genome assembly GCA_034641835.2 of Pinus albicaulis. Classification (NCBI taxonomy): domain Eukaryota; kingdom Viridiplantae; phylum Streptophyta; class Pinopsida; order Pinales; family Pinaceae; genus Pinus; species Pinus albicaulis. The sequence continues at coordinate 580,827,856 of CM076572.1, read as the reverse complement.
ACCCTTAATCTCTTAAAAATAAGGGCACCATCAAAATATTCTGGATAAGAATTCCCTCATTCCTTTGTTGGAAAATTTGGCTTGCAAGGAACAACCAAATTTTCAATAACACTAAACTAAGAATTCGAAGGGTGCTTTCAAAAACATGGGGGCTAGCTACAGAGTTTATAACATCCAAAGGAACAAGGAAAATAGATTTCAGTCAATTTCGATAGGAAGAAAGAGCGTGGATCATCTATGTAGACAACAAGAAAAATGGCCAAACTTTCCCAAACACAAAGAGGTCGAACAAAGTTGGAAAAACCAACTAAAGGAGGATGAATTCATAATATGCATGAACTCACGCAAAATACCATGTCTCTTCTTTTATGGAGCATAAAAATCTAATCCATGCAATTCAGTTGAAAGGAGGCATTATCTATGATCAAGCCAATAAAAACGCCATCTCCTTTGAGTGGGGATTGAGCATTGTTTCAAATAACAAGGCAGAAGCATACGGGTTCCTCATGGGAGAAAAAAAAAATAATGAACCCAATTATTTTGCGAGACTCCTTCCTCCTCATACAAGAAATGGTTAAGGAAACCAAATTGAAAAATGCAACTCTAAGTCACATCATAACCAAGCTCAAGCAACAGCTAAAAGATCTGGGTCAAACCACGCTCCTGCATGTCCTAAGGGAGAACAATAAAAGAGTATATATTCAATAAAATAAAGTGGTGGCACGATCTCTAGGAGAAGCTTGGATTGAAAATGAAATATGCTTTCTCCCAATACCATGACCTCTGGTCTATCCCATCTCTTCATGCCTTTTTTTCTTGTAACTGGGGTTGGCTCTCATTAAAAATCACACCTCTCACTTCATGCATGCTACATGATATGCTCCAAATACTCCTTGTTGTGACTCTCTTCCCCAGGCTGATTTTTAAGAGACTGGTTATCTTTGTGGGAGATTCCCCTCCCCCTCCTATTTCCTGTGACCCTATCTCGTCCCCCTCCCGCCTAGAATTTCCTCCCCTCTTTTCTATCTATTTAATCTACCCTCATCCTGAATTTTCCCTCACTACCTCCCCCGCTTCTCCCATCCCCTTCAGCTCAATGCCATCGAGCCATTGGCATTTAAGTTAGCTACTTCCCTGTCTTCCTTCTCCCTACGAGACCTTTTCTCCCTTTTTGACTCCCCTTTGTTCCTACTTCCTCTCCCTCCTTCGGGCTACCTCTCCCTCCTTTGAGTTGCCTCTCCCTCCATCACTTTCGACTGTCTCATTGCTCCTCATCCTCTCTCATTCCTTTTTTCATGTCTTCTCAATTTGTGTGCAAATGGATCCAGGGGGATATTCACGGACATAATCAGGTGTGCATTGCAGGTCTCACAAAATCTTCATCGAACAAGTCAGAGAACAAGTCAAGTATTTGCACCAACAGAGAAAATCAGAAGCTTCTTTCATTTTGAAGCAGCTGGTAGATATTAAGAAGGAACTCTCGAAAATCACCAAAAAATGTGGCCATATGGAAAATACTATCAATGCTCTGTAGGATGCAATTGCAAAAAGGCCTGAGGAAGGCTATAACTCACTCAATCAAGGAGGCAGACTCAGGGACAATGAGGAAAACACTGTCAATCAAGAATAAGAACTTCCTCAATTAAGTACAAGCAGCAATTTTGTGCAACTCAAAAGTATCTAAGTTTTTAGTATCTCAGTAGTAATAATATTATGAAATCTAAATGTATGTTTTTGTTGTAGCAATTTATTCAAAATTTCAAACTCGATGTAGTGGGAAAACATGGTACCTTCAAAGAAAGTTTAGTCTCTAGAGAGATTGGTGCTCTTGTTCTTGCTCGCCCTCTCCTTTGGCCCGGTCCTTTAATTTTGTAATGAGGAGCTTAGCCTTCTCAATCCTTGTTTGTTATTAATATCATATAACCGATTTTGTTATAGATAAATAAAAAGACATTATATTGGAAAGAAATTGTTTAATGGTAATTTAATAACTATTTTTCTATGAACTCTAAATAAATCCTTTGCAAATATCATGACCACTTTGTGTGTACGCTCATATGATGAAATTGCAGAGATACCTCAATGAGAGGAACATGAATTACATGCAAGGGTAAATAAATTAGCTAACAAAGCCTTAAATTCATTCAAACATAAAGGTCCTAATAGAGGCTCTGGAAGTAGTCAAGGTAGACCTGGAAAATGAATAAATAATAATCTCCATGTACAAGGTAATTTTAATGTTAATTTCAATTCAAATAACAACAGTACATATAAATATGCAATGGAAAAAATCTTCATATCATAAGTGTGATGAAAAATGAGGAGATCAATGAAAAAATTGGAATATCCAACATAAACAAAAGAAGATGTAAAGGAGACAATTAAATAGAGTTAGGTTAACTTGACTCAGTCTTAGAATAGTTAAGATAACCTTGAGTTATTGATTAATGGGTTAATTTATGGTGATTTACGATCTTGTAGCTTCAGTAACATATTGTATTTAATGTAATGAAGTCTATTTAAAGGCTTGAATAATTATGTTTTAAGATTCTTTAATCAACCAATTTTGATTTGGCTTGGTCGGGTTAGCCTAGGATAATAAATATCTATTAGGTGTTGTGTTTCATAGTTAAGGGTTTCCAAGAAAAATATGTATTTTGTGTGCTTTATTTGTGCTTATATTTTTTTTATTATTATTTTCTTATATTTAATATTTTGTAGGCTCGATTATCAGTTTTAGGAGGATTCCTTTGTTTCTAAGAGTTCAGTTATCTTAGGTATGTGATAAACCTAGTTTAAGTGGGAGCTCTATAGTGGTGATTCATGTGGTGAAAGGGAATGGAGAGCAATTATAAAATTGAGAACAAAAAATTTAATAGGAAAATATTTGAGTTATGGAAGCTCAAGGAAGAGAATATTTTGGTATACAAAGAATAATGGGTTTTTATGGACCCTGCTACTGCGCCTGCGTATATATCAATGGAATACTGGATGAAGATGGATATGAAGGCAAAGAGCACAATCTACTTGTGTCTTTCAAATTTAGTGTTGCTAAATGTCTTGGGAGAAGATACTACCAATATATTATGGGATAAGTTGGAGACTTTGTGTCAATATAAGTTCCTGGTAAACAAACTTTTCCTTTGAAAGAATTTTTACCTCCTAAGGTTTAATGACGTAGACTCCATAAAAGAGCATCTAATTTCCTATAATACTATGGTAAGTCAGTTTTTGTTTATTGTAACACCGCATAATGACCCATATGTTGTATTTTTACATATCTCTATTAGGTTGGTCAACCAAGTTGACTTGGGCATGTGTGTCCATGTGTATATACTTGTTTTGAGGCCTATACACCTATGTTTATATGTTTTAAGGATAGAATTCCTATGCCATTAAGTATAGTGAGCCAAAAAATGTAATATATAAATCAGACCCATGTTTATAAAATGCATTATTGTTGTAGACTGAGCTAGTCATGAAAGATATGGGGCTAAGGCTCCACAAGGGAGAAATGTGCAGAGGTACTTATCTATTAAGTTATATTTTACATAAAAAATGACTTTATGACTTCTACATATGAATTTTGACTATAATCCACCCTTGGATTTAGATGATCCATAAAATTCTATGGATATTCCATTGGACAGTCCTTAACAATCAATCTAGTAATAATATATCTAGAATTTGAAATTCTACACTATTACAACTTTATTAGATTTATGGATATGTATATTTATTGTTAATAGTGCATGCATATGATTGAAAGCTATGCAAAAAATAGAGAATGACAAAATAAAATATCTCACACACATTTGACACAAGATATGCTTTGGGAAACCTTTTCAGGAGAAAAACCCACTTGGAAGGCAAGGTCACTCTGCTCTCATTATTTGAATGGAAATATGGTTATGAGTACAAAGAAGTATGGTATCTAGCCTGTGGACTACTAAAGTGCACAAATCCTCTCTATGTTCTCTACCTCCTATCCCTCTTTTCTATTTTTTCTTAGCTGGCACAAATGCACTCGAAAGAATGGAACCCCTTTTCCTCCTAATGGCTCGGTTATAACAAAACCTGATAGCCTACTAGTGGTTAGGTTTGACTACCTCAAATATTAACCAAAGTTACAATATATACTTTTCTATATTATTCTACATCATAATCACATGGAAAACCCATTTTTCATGAATAATGGGCACTGACTTGGCATCCTCTCGAATTATAGTGATGAAAACAGGAAGGTCAACTTCTGAGTGGCATAACTTTCTCATATGGACTCTAATTAACATAATTATTATGTTGTTGGAAAGGTCCTTGTGTCTATAATAGCTTGGAAATGTACAGAACTAAAGCAACAAAGTATTACCCTGAAAAAACATCGTTTTATACCTCAAACCACCCCTAGAAGGTTTCAGACCTTATTCTGTCAAACTGGGTCACGTCAGTAAAAACGATTTTGTGAGTTGATTCCTCTACTTTTTCCACTCTGAAAACATCGAGATGGATAACAAAGAATACAATGATATAATCCAGATCATTGGATCATACATATGAATTTGTATTTGGATCACCAACGTCCTCCATTATTTCCTATTTGTTTGTGGAAAATTTTGGCAACAACATCCTTGCATATTTTCCTCTACAAACCAAGTTGTGGATAAGATTTGTGAATGATATTTTTTTCATCTATACACATTGACATGGGAGTTTGAACAAGTTTATTTTCCCTCTTAATAATCAATATAGACATATAAGATTCATTATGCAATTTTCATATAGAGGATGTGTAATCCTTCTAGATGTCATGGTCATAAGAAAACATAATGGGTATATTACAAATATAGTATCTAAGAAAAATACTCATACCAGGTGATACCTACATGAAGAATATGATCACTAAAATGTTTATACATTTGGTGTTATTAACACTCTAAAAACAAAATTCCTTAGAATCTTGAACCAGGGATAATTTTAAGGATGCAAAATTATCTTGAAGTTTAAAAAATTGGCGAATCTCACAAGTCGCTAATATGAAAACTATAAAAATTTTATTGATGTATTTGTAAAATTATTCAAATTTATAATGATATTATATATTTTTTCTATATAATGTGGGCGATTTTTAATGTAAAATAATTTTGTATTGTAAAATTTGGGCGAATCATTTTTATAGAAAAATGGAAATCGGCGAATCTTTTTTTTGGAAAAACCATGGAAAATTAGCCCACCTGCGAATATTAGCCCCTAAAATTTTCCATGTCTTGAACATATTTCATTTGGAAGAAGAAAATTTTCATCTTCTCTAAATCATTAGACACAAGGAGCATGAAAAACATCAAGTGGTGAAGACCTTTTGAAAGCCAAGGAAATTACCTAAGAACAAAGTTCAATCTAAATAAGCTTTGAAAGACTTATTGTAGAAATTATACAAACATATGTATATCAATGGATTCAATCCGATCAAGAAATGTATTAAATCTAGATATTGAATCCTTCTACAAATCAATTGAAAAAATTAAACACAATCACCAATCACATTAAGAAAAGAAAGAATCAAATCAAACCACAACACAGATAATTTACTGGGAAAACTTTCTGCTCAAAACCACTCTATCTTCTATTGTATATTCACCATGGAATCATGCAACAATTACAATGCACTCTTCTCACAAGAGTCTCTTGCACTCTCCCAATTGTCTCACACTGTCCCAGACAAAATCGAATAACACTTAGCCAATTCTCAGCCTCTAAACAGCCTGCTTGCCTTGCGCAATTCCTGATGAATGCAATCCCTATTCTTTAGGAATTTTGGCCTTCTGAAACGGTGCAAGGATCATGGGAAATCCAATGGATTTCTTTTTACATACGGGCAACCTACTAATCACACAACTGATAGTTAACATCCCTTTAACCTTTTTCTCAACTGGGTCTCCACTGGAACTGACATGCATGAAACTATTAATAGTAAATCATCAGTTACATGGAAGATCACTGATTGTGAATTAAATAATATTTAATTCAGTCTATCTCTCACTAGTGCAACAAATAGTTACAACTAGTTCAACTGACTTTAACTCACCCAACTGAGTTAACTGATTACTCATGCATTAATCTAATGCAAAAAATGCAATCCGAACTCCATAACTAATAGAATCACTCTGCATGCCTCACTAACCACCCTAAAGTCGAAATACATGAGCTAAATGAGTTTATCACATTCAGATAACTATTACAAGTGATCATGAGATAAGATTACATTTTATTGTCCAATTTAATTAAGGGAAAATTAAATTAAACACTGCATCAATTTAATTAATTAAATTTCCCTTCACACTAATGTATTGCTAGGACCTATTGGTCCCACACTAGTGTGTGTGCTGCAATTTCTTGTTGGACTTCAACACTCCCTCTCAACAAGAAATGGATTGTCTGTCACCCTAACCCTGCCTTTATGGTATTTGAATTTTCTCCTAGCAAGCGCCTTCATTAGAATATCTGCATCTTGATCTTCCATGGGAATGTAATGAAGTGACATAATGCGCCTCTGAACACAATATCTTAGATGGTGGTACCGAAATTCTATGTGCTTGGACCTATCATGGAATACCGGACTAACTGAGAATTTAATGCAACTCTGGTTATCACAATTTATCACCATCGGATCCATCTGAGAACCAAACAAACCAACCAAGATATTTCTCATCCAGATGGCCTCACATGCAGCTTGACTTGTTTCCATTTACTTTTCCTTGGCTGAACTAAGTGCCATATATCACTATTTCCTGTTGTACTAAGAAACTGTTGTCAATCCTATGCTGAAGATCCCTCCTGATCTGCTCTTCCAATCTAATGGATTGCCTGCCCAATCTGCATCCATGAAGCCTTGAAGCTTCACTCCCTCTATCTGTCTTTACCATGATCCATACTCTGTAGTGCCCCTGATATATCCCAATACATGCTTCCCCGCCTTCCAAAAGAGCTTGGTCAGCTTAACAATAGCTTGACTCAGCTGGTTAACTATGTTTCAAATGTTTGTTCTGATGTTCACCAAGTACATCAGTGAACCCACTAGCTTCCTATAAACAGTAGCGTCCACTACTTCTCCTGAAGTAGCGTACTCTTTCCTCCAATTTCTTCGAAGAGAAGCATCCATGGGTTTACAGCTCTCTCATTACTTGTCTTGAGAAACAAAAATTTCACCATCCCGCTGCCATATTTCCAACCCAAGGAAATAGTGTTGGAGTCCCATGTCCTTCATTTCGAACTCCCTTACAAGATCCTCCTTGCAAGAAGTTATCAGCTGCTTATCTCCTGTCAAAATTAGATCATCGACATAAAGTAAAATAATCAAGAGCTTACCATCAACCACAATCTGGTACGAGTTCACATCAGCTTCACTTTTGGTGAAGCCTAACCCGGTGAAATAGTTGTCAATCTGAGTGTATGAAGCACAAGGTTATTGCTTCAGCCCATACACCTCCCTCTTGAGTCGACACACATGTAACTCACTGTCAAAGATCTAGAAAACTTCTCGCTGCTCTATGTAAACTTCTTCCTCAATAAATCCATTGAGAAACGTAGTTTTCACATCCATCCGATGAATGCACCACCCCATCTGTGTTGAGAGTGCAAGGATAGATCTAATGGAAGAGTACCTCGTGACTGGTACGGAATTATCCTCATAGTAAATACCTTCAACTTGTGAGAATCCCCGGGCCACAAAGCTAGCCTTGCACTTATCCAAACTCCCATCCGATGCTTTCTTCACCTTATAGATCCATCTAGATCTAACCATTAATTTTCCGATCGGTCTTGAGACAATTTCCCATGCACTGATCTTGACGATGGAGTCATACTCCTCTACCATAACATCAACCCAAATTGGTTGTTGCACTACTTCCTCAAAGGAAGATGGTTCTTTCACAATACACTTGATCATAAGAGCCATGTATCCAGTAAACCTGTCTGGAGATTGTCTCTGTATGTGCAATGAAATAGGGGCTCCTACATTCTCTTCCACATCAAGTCTCAATGTATCAGCTTCCGTGGTGTTTCTTCTACCATTTCTGGTGGATGGATCTACATGATTTTTTTCTACCACTCCATGATCCTCTGCATGTGGTTGCTCCACATATTGAGGTTCATTCTTTGGAACCAAGATTTCCTCCTCTACATGCAAATCCAACTCCCTCTCAAGGGACAATTGCATGGCTTTCTCCTCATCAAATTTTATATCTCGTCTCACAACAGTCATTCTGATGTTTGGAAAATACACCCGATAGTTGTGGGGAGTATCAGTGTACACCACAAATATCCCAATGTCAGTTGTTGGTTTGAGATTCTTACTAGCGTCTTTGGTCAAATGCACATAAACAGATGAGCCAAAAATATTAAAATGTGAAACATTGGGTTTATTACCAGTAAAAGCCTCCTCTGGTGTATGCATGTAAAGTATCCGATGAGGACAACAGTTTTGCACAAATACCGTTGTGTTGCATGCCTCCGCTGACAAATGCAACGGTAGGCCTTGATCATGCAACATCGCTTGTTTTGCACACACAATTGTTCTATTCTTTCTTTATGCGACCCCATTCTGCTGTGGGTTATGAGCCACAATCAACTCTCTTTGAATTCCTTCTTTGCTGCAGAAGTTCTTGAATTCATTGGAGATGCACTCACCACCATTTTCGCTCCTCAAATCCTTCACATGCTTCCCCATGTATTTCTCCACCAGTGCTTTGAACTCAAGAAATTTTGAGAATGTATGATCTTTCTTCTGCATGAAGTAGATCCAACACTTTCTAGAAAAATCATCAACAAAGATTAAATAGTACTTATGCTTTGTTGTCTAAGCAGTAGAGAATAGTCCACACACGTTTGATTGAACTCTCTCAAGGATTTTTGAAATCTCAGTTCTCCTTCTCGTGAAAAGTGGACTTTTCATACTTCCCCATAGTACATCCCTTGCATGTGTCTAATTGCGCAAGAGTAACCTTGGGAAGACCCGTAGAAATCTGTTGCATAACCTTCAAGGCTCTGTGGTGTAGATGGCCCAATCTCCTGTGCCATAACTCACCCTTATCTCGGCTCACCACTTTGTCTTCCTTACCCATCAATGTTGCGCAGCCATCTACATCAGTTTTATAGAGATTCTTCACATGAATCCCAATCTTATTGGCTTGTCCTATTGCTTTGTGCCGAAGGAAATATTTTCCTTCACTTAAAACAACATCATAGCCTTTATCCTCCAACATTGAGACTGAGACTAAATTTTTCTTCAAGCATGGCACATGCATTACATATTTTAATTGAAAGGGTTTACCTCACTATCTCTGGAAGGTAACTATACCAATCCCGATAATACTGTACCGTCTGTCATCACCCATTTCGATATTCATCTGGAGGTCCTTCTCCTCCAAGCTACTGAAAAGTTCTTTATCTCTTTTCATGTGAAAGGATGCACCACTATGCAAGTACCACACCGATCCCACTGCACTTGACAGCATGCATACAATGAAAGAGAATTCAAGCTCAAATTGTGAGGTCAAAGCCTCACCAACTACAAATCCTGAAGCCTTCTTATTCTTCTTCTTCTATGGACAATTACTGGCATAATTTCCATGCTTGTGATAGTGAAAACACTTCACTATGGACATGTTGCGCTTCTTGCCATCTTTTCCAGACTCAGATTTGGAATGGAATTTCTTTCCTTTCCCCTTCTTCGCCTTTGCAGCCAAAGCGCAATATTATTCATCATCATTCTTAGATGAAGATTCATCCCTGGTATTCCACTTGAATTCTTCTTGCACAAAATTCGTTCCCAATCTGGCAGCTTTTCCCTCCATTGACAGAGTCCTGATAACTATGCCAACTCTTGGGAAGCCCTAGAATAGCTATGCTCACCAATTCATCAACTAGGAGAGTAATTCTGACACTCCCAAGCTCATCCCGACATTGGAAAAACATTGTTAAATATTTCGGAATGGTGTCGCCTTTCTCCATTTTGATTTTCCTGAGCTTTTCCTTCAATGTCAATTTTCTATGATCACTACGCTCTGAAAAAGATCTGTCAAAGATTTCCACATTGCATATGGCATCTCTTTTCCATGGATAGTTGAGACAATGTGGTCTCGTACTCCCTCCAATAAGATCTTCCTTGCCTTTGCAACCTTCTTTTGCTAAGAATCAAGGTTTGCAACATTTGCTACAACGGGTTTGGGAACATCATTATTAATGAATTATTCATCCCATTTTCCTCCAGTACTACCTCCATCCTGTATTTCCATGAAATATATTTAGATATTCCCTCGAGTGCATACTCCAATCTCAATCCATTGAAAGCCATTTCGATCCTGATCCACCTGTCGCACCAAGAATACTTTTGCAATTCGAATTTTATTCAGTCACAAACTCAGCTTCTCCTCCACTATAGTGATTTCCTTTGCTATAATACCATGTAGAAATTATACAAACATATGTATATCAATGGATTCAATCCGATCAAGCAATGTACTAATTTTATATACTAAATCCTTCTACAAATCAATTACGAAAATTAAACACAATCGACAATCAAATTAAGTAAAGAAAGAATCAAATCAAACCACAACACAGATAATTTACTGGGGAAAGCTTGTTGCTCAAAACCCCTCTATATTCTATTGTATATTCACCTTGGAATCATGAAATAATTACAATTCACTCTTCTCACAAGATTCTTCTGCACTCTCACAACTGTCTCACACTGTCCCAGACAAAATTGACCAACAGTTAGCCAATTCTCAGCGTTTAAACAGCCTGCCTTGCTTGCGAAATTCCTGATGAATGAAATCCCTATTATTGAGGAATTTTGGCCATCCAAAACTACACAAGGATCATGGGAAATTTGATGCAGGAGCATCCAGATTTAGCCAGCAATGTGATTGTGTGTTCACATGTTGTGGTTAACACGAGGTGGAGAAACATTGATTATTAATATTTTATTTAGTTTTAATTGTGAGAAGTTAGTTTTTTTTTATTTCCTAACTTAAGTAGGAATAAAATATCAATTGGTTCTCCCTGCGAGGAAATTAAGCCAAGTAGGTTAGAGCATTTAGATAGGATATAAATTGTTTGTTAGAGTGGTTCAACAGAAAGCTAACAAAAAACAAAGCGAACTGCTTCATATATATATATATATATATATATATATATATATATATATATATATAATCATGAATAGGTGTGAGAGAAAGGTGTGGAAAAGGTATGACAAAAGAGTGAGAGATGAGTGAACAGAGAAAAAAAGTAATGTAAAATTCATCCATTAAATGGCTCAACTCTGTATATTTTCAAATTCCAAGTGTGTCGTGCTTTAAGTCGGTTGTCTGTGTTTAAATGTCATTCTTTTATTTCTCTATTAATTTTGGGATATCGCATTGGGTACAGTGGGGTTCTCTGTAAAAGTTTTAGGCGAATTTATTTGATGCGAGCCAAGATTTGAAGTTATGCATTGGAAATAGCACAATGTGTCCAGAGAAGGGTTGATTGGAAAAACGAACAAGCAAAGACAACTGTGGACTGTCTGATCCAACAAGACCAATGACGAAGATCAAATCACACCTTGAGCAATTTCGCAAATCACAAATTTTAGAGTTTAGTATTAAGGCATCACAACGGTAAGTTGTTTTTGTTGCGATGTGATGTGATCACAGATCGCACGGAATAGAGAGTACCCGTTGTGGTAAACATTAAAATTTGTGAAGTGTGAAATCGCGAAATCATGAAATCGCAAATATTATTAAATTAAGAAAAGTGTGAAATTGCAAGGAGGTAAATTGTGTTTGTTGTGAAGTGCGATCGTTTGCGATTGGCTTCCGCTGTGTGGGCCCATAAACCATGGGTTCGTGTACGTATTCTGATACTTACAGTTTTTCTGCATCATTTGGTATCAAAGAGGACATTGAGTTCTGTTCTCGAAGATTGTAGCAAATATGCCACCCATGAGAGGAGCTGACATAGGTCGGGGAAGACTAAAAACTAATGCACTTTTGCTAGAAGAGATTCGACATCTTCGTACAAGAATGGAGAGAGTAGGGATTTCTCAGAGGATATCACCTGATAAAGGGGAGGTCAGCGCAACAGAGGAAAATTTTGAGGAAGAAGAAGTTGTAGAAGACAAGGCAGCTAAAGTTTTCAAGATATTAGCAAAGCTTAGTGGGAAACCGAGAATGGAGATTCCTTCATATGAGGTGAACCTTAATCTGGATGAGCTCATGGATTGGGTCAGTTCAGTGGATAATTATTTCGACTTGGAAGAGATGGAAGATAAGAAGAAATTAAATTATGCAGCTACCAAGTTGAAGGGCCATGAATCTATCTGGTGGGATGAACTACAGACATCCAGAGTTATAAAGGGAAAGCCTAAGATCAATAAATGGGATAAAATGATAAGAAATTTGAAGAATAATTTTATGCCAAAGGACTATCAATTGAATCTTTTCAAAGAGTTGCATAATTTGAGGCAAAAAGGAATGACTGTCAAGGAATATACAGAGGAGTTTTACAATCTTAGCATTAGAGCAGGACATGTTGAAGATGATATGGAGAAAGTAGCCAGATACATCAATGGTTTAAGGTATGACATACAGGATGAAATCATTTTGTTGAGTCTGAAGAAAATTGAGGATGCCTACCAAGCAGCTTTGAAAGCAGAGGAGAAAATATTGAGGAAACAAAGTCAGAGGAATAGAGGTAAAATTCCAGCAAGATGAAGAGGAACTTTCAGATCAAGATTTTAGCACTCTCAGAATTGTTGAGATTGCAACAAGATGATGAGCTTAGTGGAAAGAAGTCGCCTTCACTAAGTGGGCCCGCAGGTTATTTTTGGCGCAAAGTCTATTTTTAGACTATGTCTATTTTTAGACAAATGGATCATGTTCTATGAGTTGCAGGATGCTATTTGTGGATGGTTGGTCAAGTTGGAAAAATAGATGGACTTCTATTTTTAGACATATTGGGCGGAATCTATTTTTAGATTTCTAGTCTAAAAATAGATATGTTGAATATTATTAGCTCTTAATAATATTTGGACTATAAACATTATCTTATTCTCTTGGACCACTTCAGTTAAGTGCACAAATGTGGCACAGGATCTGACAGAATGAATTATGCTATTCCTGAGGGTTAAGTGGAGCTATTGCATGGATACTTTAGTTAGAACTCATGTGAGAGAGTTTGGTGGAGTTGATTGAGGAAGTTAATGGAGTTGTGTTCAGTTTAACTAATCTAAACATAGTTGAGCTAGTTGTATCTAGTATAGTTGATTGATACACTAGTGAGTGGTGTGAATTAATTATTAATTAATTCACTAATTATACACTCATTAATCAACTAAAGAATACATCAGTTAACTTTAGTGCATGGACAGTTTCAGTGGAGACCAGTGAAGAGATAGGTGAAAGAGCAGTGTGACTATCAGTTGTGACTATACTGTTACATGATTTGCAACAACCGGTGATTGGAGATGCCAATGAGGATTGTGCAGTACAAGCCAGGTGGTTCGAATTTATTTATGAGCCATTCTTCAGCATTGATTACGCAGTAGAGGCAGGCTATCAGGTGGCAAAGATTGGAGCATGTGTTTTGCTAGATCTAGCTTGATTAGTGTGTAGCAATTGGAGATTGTACTGAGAGCTTGTGAGTAGCTTTGTATGATGATTGTTACATGATCTCTATGACATATAATATACAGATAGTTGGGGATTTTCAGCTTTAAGCTTCCTGGGAAATACTATGTTCATATGTGTGAATGTTTATGGTTTTAATGTGCGCATGCGATTGATTTTATTTCCGCATGTAATGATCAATGGTAGAAGAATTTTGTATTATGCATGAAGATAAAATAGTGTGTGATAAGGAGAATCTTGGTGAATAATATATCAGTTATTCAAATTTTCTACATGGTATCAGAGGGATATTGATCATTGGAGAAATTGCAAAACATTGAAGCAGTTGAGTTTTGAGCTGGTGGAATTCGAATTTGCGGTAGTGTTTTCTTGGTGTCGAAGTTGAGATGTCTTTCAACGGATTATGATTGGAGTATTCCCTTGAGGGCAGCTCGAATTATATTGCATGGAAGGACAGGATGGAGGCAGTGCTGGATGACAATGGGTTGAAGGAGTTCATAGTTGCAGAAATTCCAAAACCTACTTCTAGTGATGCTGCCATACTTGACGCATGGCAAAAGAAGACATCAAAGTGTCGAAGAATTCTGTTGGAAGGTGTGAAGGATCACATAGTGTCCAGCCTTCATGGTAAGGCTTCTCCATTCTTGATGTGGAAATCTTTGACAGATTTATTTCGAAGCAAGAGCGACCAGAGGAAGTTGGCGCTCAAGGATAAACTCAGAAACATAAAAATGGAGAAAGGCGACAGTATGCCCAATTACCTCACGAAGTTCATCCAATGTAGGGATGAGCTGGGAAGTGTGGGGGTTATTGTTGATGATGAGGACTTGGTGAGCTTGGCTCTCCTTGGGCTTCCGAAGAGTTAGCATTCCTATCAGGACTCTGTCAATGGTCTGGAGAAATTTCCAGGATGGGAGCGACTTTGGTCGGATCTTGTGCAAGAGGAGATAAGGCAAAGTACCAGGGACAGATATTCATCAAAGAACTCTGATGAAGAAAATTGTGCTTTGGCTGCCAAAGCAAAGAAGGGGAAGAGCAAGAAGCATGCTTCTCAATCCGGTGCGAAAGGAAAGAAGCAGGACATGTCCAAGGTGAAGTGCTTTCACTGTCACCAACACAGACATTACGCCACTATTTGTCCACAGAAGAAGAAAAATAGGAGTTCTTTGGATCTACGAATCGAGAAGGCCTTAGCCTCGCCGGTTGAGAGCTGGATTTTTAGGCACTAAGCTCTTGGTCTCAAGTATGATGGGTTCAATGTGGTTTCTTGAGAGTGGTGCATCTTTTCACATGACAAGAGATCGAGATTTGTTTTCAGATCTAGATGAGAAAGATCTTGGAGTGCACATCGAGATGGGCGATGATGGTAGATACAGTGCGACTGGTATTGGTACCATTTCCTTTGAGAGGGAGTCTGGTAAACCCTTCGTATTGAAGGAAGTGATGCATGTTCCAGGATTGAAGAAGAATCTTATCTCTGTGGCGATGTTAGAAGATAAGGGGTATGATGTGGTCTTCAGCGAAGGAAAAGCCTTCCTGCGCAGTAAGACTACTGGAGAGACCCGGAAGATAGGGGTTCGAACCAAGAACCTTTATCAGTTGCAGGTAGATGGTTGCGCAGCAATGGCATGCAAGGCAGGAGAAGTGGTGAGCCGGGATGATGAGGGCGAACTGTGGCACAGGAGATTGGACCACCTTCACCATGGAGCTTTGAAGATTCTGCAGCAGATTTCTACTGGGCTTCCTAAGGGCACCCTTGCGCAGTCAGATCAGTGCAAGGGGTGTACTTTAGGGAAGTATGTGAAAGCCACCTTTCACGAGAAGGATAGTCGCGCCACGAAGATCCTTGAGAGAGTTCACACAGACGTGTGTGGTCCTTTCTCAGTTGCTTCGACAGCAAAGCACAAGTACTACGTGATCTTTGTTGATGATTTCTCTCGAAAGTGCTGGATCTTCTTCATGCGAAGAAGAGCGATACATCCCTCAAGGATGCAATGAGTTCAAGGCCTTTGGTTGAGAAAGAATCGGGGAAGCGAGTGGAAAGGCTCTAAGGAGTGATAGTGGTGGTGAATTCATCTCGGCTGAATTCAAGGAGTTCTGCAGCGCAGAAGGGATTCGGAGAGAGCTCATCGCACCCCATAACCCACAGCAGAACGGGGTGGCTGAGCGGAAGAACAGAACGATCGTGGGTGCTGCACAGACGATGTTGCATGATCAGGGCCTACCCCTTCACTTGTGGGCTGAGGCATGCAATACAGCAGTGTATGTGCAGAACCGTTGTCCTCACAAGGTTCTTGGCATGAGTACACCAGAGGAGGCTTATTCTGGCAAGAGGCCTGATATTTCCCATTTGAGGATTTTGGTTCTTTTGTTTACATTCATGTGACGAAGGATGCGGGGGAAGAAGCTAGAGCCGATTGCGAGGTTGGGATATTTGTGGGGTACGATCGCCCCACGGCTGGCCAATATTTTCAGGGCGATGTGAGGCGGCGCAGCGGGATATCAAATTTCATAAGGAGAAAACCATGGAATTGTTTGCGCGGGGAGGCCCCGGTTGCATGCGGGATGAGGAGCTATTAGTTCCTAAGGATGAGTCTCTAAATGTGGATCAACCACAAGAGGAGGTTCATGGAGTGGAAGAGACCACTCATGCAGCGCCAACCATCATAGGGTGGAAGCGCACTACAGAAGCTGAGCGACTGGCTCAAGATGCAGAGAGGATTGTAGGAGCACCTACATGACAGCGCAGACAGAGACAGTCACCTGATCGGTATACTGGATACATGGCTCTTATGAGCAAGTGTATCATGATGGAGCCATCCTCTTTCGAGGAAGATGTGGAGGATCCCGCATGGGTAGATGCCATGGTGGAAGAGTATGATTCGATTGTCAGAAACAGTGCATGGGAGATTGTCCCAAGGCCGGAAGGGAAATCAGTGGTGGCTTCGAGATGGATCTAAAAATTGAATCAAGCAGCTGACAGGAGTGTGGAGAAGTACAAGGCAAGATTTGTTGCCCGAGGCTTCTCACAGATTGAGGGATCGATTATGAGGAAACCTTTTCACCTATCGCAAGGTATTCTTCCATATGGAAGATTCTTTCTCTGTTAGCGCAGATGGGGTGGCACATTCATCAGATGGATGTGAAGGTTGTGTTCCTCAATGGGGTGATTGAGGAGGAGGTGTACATAGATCAGCCTGAAGGTTTTGAGATATTCAACAACGAGCCACATGTGTCCAGGCTCCAGAGAGTGTTGTATGGGTTGAACAAGCACCTCGTGCTTGGTACACACGGATAGACAGTTATTTCACCAGACTTGGATTCTCCAAGAGTGAGGCGGATCTGAACCTATACCAGATTGTGGTGGAGGGTAAGTTGCTGATCATTGTACTTTATGTAGATGATTTGATTTTTATAGGTGATGAACTGTTGATACACTCATGCAAGGCTGATCTTTCAAAGGAGTTTGAGATGAAGGACTTGGGCCTCCTTCATTATTTCCTGGGATTGGAAATTTGGCAGCGCAGTGATGGACTGTTTGTTTCTCAAGGCAAGTATGCCCGGGAGATACTAGAGAAGTTTAACATGCATGGTTGCAAGCCTATTGATACTCCTCTTCCTAGTGGATGGAGGAAGGAGGATGCTACTTCGGCAGAGGTAGTGGATGCCACTTTTTATCGACAGTTGGTGGGGTCGCTTATGTATCTGGTCAATACACGACCCGACATATGCTATGTTGTTAACTAGCTTTCACAATCTATGGTTAAACCTACCAAGCTCTTCTGGAAGGTAGGCAAGCATGTATTGAGATATCTCAGAGGCACATCGGGATATGGATCATGGTACAGACAGGAGGATGAGTTGAGGCGGCATGGCTTCACGGATCGGTATCATCATATCAGAGATTGTGTGCAACGGAAGATCATGTTACTTTCATATATTCCCACGGAGGATCAGGATGCTGATATCTTGACGAAGGCACTCACCAGGAGCAAATTCGAATACCACAGAGGCAGGATAGGGGTGGCAGATAATCCTTATCTTGTTGAGAGGGAGTGTTGAGATTGCAACAAGATGATGAGCTTAGTGGAAAGAAGTCTCCTTCACTAAGTGGGCCCGTAGGCTATTTTTGGCGCAAAGTCTATTTTTAGACATATGGATCATGTTCTATGAGTTGCAGGATGCTATTTGTGGACGGTTGGTCAAGTTGGAAAAATAGATGAACTTCTATTTTTAGACATATTGGGCAGAATCTATTTTTAGATTGCCAGTCTAAAAATATATATGTTGAATATTACTAGCTCTTAATATATTTGGACTATAAACATTATCTTATTATCTTTGAGCACTTTAGTTAAGTG